>CALNHX010003185.1:0-156309 GCA_940337035.1 Agriotes lineatus | reverse complement strand
CTAACCCCTGGGGCTAATAACCCTTATCCCGTAAAAAACAACCAGTCACGAAACCTCAAACAAATTGAGGAGGCCAAGGCCCGACTCGGGCTGTAGCGCCATTGGATGGATTTGACATATGCAGGGTGGTATTAAGTTAAAATGTGAAATTTCAAAAATCAAGCAATGTTTGAAATTTATTTGCAGAAACAAATTTATGAGAAACATAATTCATTTATAATTTTTTTTAAATTAAATAGGTTATGATAAATAGAACCTAGGTTTTCTATATCTGTTCTATAATTTATATCGGTAGGGCTTGTGGAATTGTTTAGAAGACAATTTTATAGCTCTGTAACTAAACTGTTTATAACACTAACCAATTTGTTAATGGAAATATTCTATTGGTTCCGTAAAAACGTTAAAACAGATACTTAAATTTCAAATCAAATACAACTATTAAATATAAAAAAAATGTTATAAACAGTTCAGTTGACAGAGCTATAAAATTGTCTTCTAAACAATTCCACAGAAAAAATTAGAAACAAATTAAAAACAATTAAATGTATCAATTTTATTAAAAACAAAAAAATTAACCAGTCAATAGTACTACACGACTACATCCATATTGTTTTGGCAATGATTTCAATAAAACTGACACTCCTACTCAAAATAAATACATATGCATAAATTATATTCCTAAACTCTCTGAAAAAATTAAAAATGAACTTTATAATATTAACACTGCTTTTAATAACCATATCACTTTAGATAAAATATTTTTCACGAAATTAAAAGACAAAACAGAAATTAATATGCAATCTAATCTTGTTTATAAAATTAATTGCAACAGTTGTAATTCCACATACATTGGACAGACTAAAGAATTACTAAAAAACAGAATTAATCACATAAATATGCAATCAAAATCAATAATTTATCCTCCACTAACAAAAAAAACAGCTTTAACAGACCACGCCACTGAACATTACCGCAAAAGTTAATTTCAATACAACACCAAAAATCTTACATAAAGAGAATAACTTAAAGAAACGGTTGTGTTTGGAAATGATTGAGACACAACGACGCCCTACAGCTATGAATTATAGAACAGATATAGATATTTATCATAACCTATTTAATTTTTAAAAAAATTATAAATAAATTATGTTTCTCATAAACTTATGTTTCTGCAAATAAATTTCAAACTGCTTAATTTTTGCAAAGTCACATTTTAACTTAATACCACCCTGCATATGTCAAATGCAGATTCAAATTTTACACTCTGCACATTACCGATAATAAATAAGAAACAACCTTGCATTCCCACATTTACGTTCATGCCTTCGATATGTACAAAACTGCCAAGATATACAATATTAATTATGCAATATGTAAATATTCCTTTTAAATTCTGTTTTTAATTATTAAATAACTAAAATGATTGTCGTAATATTCTATTCAAACTTTCATTATATTTCAAGTAAGTATGCAAGTAAAGGATAATTTTATGTAACTTTGTAACTTAGCGAAACCTTTAATTATTTATTAAATTATATTTTACAACAAAATGATTTTTTATTCATACAACAAAAAAAATCACGCATATTCTTATAATGTTATTCAACAATATTGACACAATTATGTCCTTAAACAAATACATATAATTTAATGTTTTTCAAAAATGAAACATGAATAAGTATCTACTTACGCTACTTTCTTACATGTGAAAGTTGATACGTAACTCGGGCATGGGTCAATTGCGCGTCGCGGCCCAAAAACCTTTTACCTAGTCCTAATCCTGCAGGATAGCTGAATCACACTCAATCTCTTATACTATAGCACGGTCCTTTAGAAATTTATTATTTATAAGGTAACAATATTAATAAGCAACTCAGATAGAATATTTCAACCTTTCAAATTAAATTGTAGAAAAATGCACTTTAGCAACGACAAGTAACGATGTACAGGGTGTGCCTTTTTGGATAGGATTAAATGGACATCTTTATTATTACAGCCAGAAGGAATAGTTTGCACATTATGGGGTTTATTTTTCGAGAGCAACACGATGGTGACAACAGAATTTGAACATCTCTTTTGGTTTCCGAGCTATAGTTTAAAAATGAAAAATTCAACATATTTATTTGACGTCACAATGCATTTGTTTTTCAATATATCAAAAAACAAAGTAGATATTCTTAATACACTTTTTTACGTAGATTAATATAATTTACTCAGAATTGATGATATGTGGCCCATAGTTCTTGAGTTACGACCTAAACATTGTTTTTAATGCACATCTTCGTTGCTTTGACAGCATAAGTGTTTTATCTTTTAAAATATACAGGGTGGTGAGAAACTACTCGAAACGTTGTAGGCCTTCAGCAACTAATAAGAAATTTGAATGTTAATTTAAACTTTTTTAATTCAAATACAAAGTTATTGTTGTTCAAATTAAGCAGCTGAGATTAAATTTTAATATTTGAGGCAGAAAGAAGTACATGATTTACTTCGTTAATTATTCTGCAAACAAAATATTTCAGGTTTCTTTTCGTAACAGATACAAAGAATATGTTAACATGAGATCTTATAACAGTACAAATTCTATTGCACTTTATCCACGTTTCATAGCAATAGCCTAATATTGTATAATTACTTAAACAACATTGTCACATTTTATATAAGCAGTTTTATAAAGAGCGCAGTAATGATATAATTCCCTAGTTTTCAGCACCCTGTATATACTTGATTATAGTTAACTTTAGTAACATAAAAATTATAGCTTTTTGTTATTTAATGCATATCCTGTAAGTCACGAAACTAAAAAGTATGTAGTTTTTACAGTTTAGTCGTTTCATAATATATTAAGTAAGAAGATGCAATAATAGTATATTATTATACCAGTTTAATAAGAGGGTCTGTTGCCAGCACGAGCGGGCTTGGGTCACGACAAGCTCAGAGAGGGGTGGCTCCAGTGGAACGAGTGCTGCAATGTTTTTTTCTTAAACAAGTCTAATATTCTATTTTATCTACTTTGTATATAAAATACCAATTTCGACAGCATATTCTTAATTATATCTTTCAGTTTGCATTTCGATATTAATAAAACACTTTTTTTAAATCAATTTTTTACTTTATAGTTGCTTTTTTATTTTAATTTATAAATAATGACATATATTAGACACCGAAATAGGTCAAATAACGACAACTTAAGAATTATGGCGTTTCACAAAAAAAAAATATGTAAACCGTAAATCTATTAATACTAATCACTAGTGATTAATAAGGCTAGGATTTTAGGTTGTAAAAAACTTCGTTTTAGGTACCTAAAATAGGTTATTAAAAAACCAGAACTATGTAGTACTTAAAATAGGTTAAAGAAAATTAAAATAAAAGAAAATCTAAACATTAAACTAAATTTATTTGCTACTGTTAGCATAACAAATAAAATACATTTCAACATTTTCTGGCGTACATGAGTATCATTTACAGGGCCGTAACTAGGTATAGGCCGAGTAGGCCCCCGCCTACAGGCGCAAGCGGCAAGGGGCGCCAAACTGACACTGAAACCATTCCTTTCGTACTAATAAAAAACTAGCAGTCCAGTGAGACAAATGTCTCATTTAATAAAACAAAAAAGACCGTTTTGCAAATAGAACGCGTATTCACCATACGTACGTATATGACGTCATTGTTGGTAGCAAACTACCAGTCGCATTCGCCTTGATAAAATTTGCCTAGAATCTAACCTAAAAAGTTAGGATTAGGATAATTAAGATAATAATTAGTGTTAGAGACTGAAATTCGGTTCCTGACCTGACATGACCATTCCAAACATATAACTTTAATAACTTTTTTCTCTATCTCTTACGGTTTGGCTGCTGAAACAGCGTCCCGGACAGACAAGTCTATTAGATAAAGGATAAGTAAGCAAGTGGCCAATTTTGCAAATAAATTAATTTGTAATATTAACGATTTAAGTCCAAATTACGCTAATTATAATAATGCGAATTGCCCCCAATCTGGTCGATACATTACATTGCCTAGTACAATTTGAAAAGTAAATGTTATATGTCGACCAAACTTATTTTATAGTTCTCACCTATATCAATCAAAACATTAGAATTATTAGCTTGTTAGCCCACCGCATAGGTGGCCTTATTCTAATTATAAAAATGTTTCCATTTCTAAAACAATGTAATACAGCAGCGGCAACAAACTACCTTAGATTTTTAACAACTGTTGGAGCAGGTCCACTGATATTACATATACATACATTCACTGCTTTGGGCTCATCGCTGATACAGTCGTCCATTGCAATAATCAGCAGAATACCACAGACCGATTTTGAGAGCTTACTTGTTCCACTACTATGGTATTTTTCGCCACAATAATTTTCCCAGTAGAATTTGTTGAATTTAAAACACTTCTGCGACCCTACACGATGGTAGCGTTTAAAAAAAAAGAATTATCGAAATTGGCTTGATGCAAGGCTAGTATAAGCCGACAAAAAAAGCTTGACGTTTTAAATATATTGATTATTACAAAACAGTGTGACAGTGTGGTTGCAAATACAGAACCTTAATCTACGTTCACATGTTACTACGCATAATAATATGTAATTTTTTGTTTATATTATATTATTTTAACATATTGATATGTCTTGACTAGCTTTTGAACGCACCACTCAGGTGGTCTTATTCTAATTAAATAATTTTTGCATTTTTAAAATAAAAAAATTACAAAAGAAAATGTTTTCAACGTCTTTAATACAGAAAGCACGCTGCAAGAAAAACAACTTTTGCTAGATCGTATGGTTGCAGTTTTCAAAATTCTCTACAAAATAGGTAAAAAATACCTTAATGCTGCTAATAATACAGAAACACCTAGTAAAGCGAATTACATGAATTTGGAAATTTAAAAAAAATGCAGCCAGTAGGATTTGAGTCCGTGTTCACTGATAAATGCATATGCTTATCGTTGCGCTATAAATGACGCAGTGGCATTCCGATTTTGAGTACACCATATGTTTATATATAGGGATTTGTAAAATGTTCTGCTGACTACATAATATGTACTTTTTAAATTAGAATTGTGTTTTCTAATCATGTTTCCTGTTCTCATTTTATTTGTGTTGTATTTTCTTATTTTAACCTTTAGTTGTTTATTTTTAAAATGTTTGAATAAAAAATGTTGGATTTAATTTTGAATACCTACCTGTTTGTTTGAATACATTACATCATATATCTGGAGATAAATGTAGAAGTCATACAGTATCATTAGTATTTTTTGTAACATATATCGTTTTTGTACTGCGGGGCGCAAAATGTTGTCTTGCCTACAATAAAAGTTTGCCTAGTTACGGCCCTGATCATTTATCTGTGAATATATTTTTCAGTCATGAAAAGGTAAGTGTATCTTCTACAGAAATAGATAATTGGTTCAAATTTGTAAATGAACCAATCAATATTATCTATAGGTTCATTGGGCTGTTCATTATTTGAAGTTTTAGTACGTTTTTCATAAACAACCTGAATTTTTCTCCAAAATATTAGTTAATCTTTTAAAAGCATTTTCGCTTGGTTTTTCAGAAGTTCCTTTCAACCAAGTTTGAATTTTATTAATTTATTCCATTGAATCTGTTAATGACCCGCCTCGACCTGACGGGCTCGACTGTAATGTACTAGCTCGGCAATAAATGCTTAACTACCGGCCTAATGCCGCAAATAGCTATTATATACAGTAAGTCTATTCCAGTTGGTCATAATCTTCCTGAAACCCGATTATAAATACTAAGAACAAACGTGTTATTACTGTTAATCTATTATTTAAGGTTAGAATGCCCGTTCTGTCTATTGTACCAATTGCGGACTGAAATTTAACGGATATATTAATCTAAATAATAAGAAAACAGAAAAAATTAAACAACCTATTTCAGGTGATATGTCTGAATTTAGGTTAAAAAAAATTGAAATAGGTATTATAGGTAATATCAAATTCCTATTAAATGATAAAGTACATTTTTTTCTATAATAATTTTCAAGGTCAACTTTCTAGGGCATAAGTTGCATTCCTGCAGGGTCCCTAGTTTTAATAATGTTGGTACATAGATTTTTAGTGCTTTTTTTCCACTAAAAAATGATTTGTCATTTAAGCCTGTATGACACGACGCTAAATTTTATGCAAAATTTACTTGTAAATTTTCATAAAAATATTAAGCACCGTTGCATACAGAAAATTGGCTGCTAAATTTTGCGCTGAATTTTCATGTAAATTATTTAGAACTTGTTCTAAATTTCCTGGTAAATATGCGTGTAAAAATGCGCAGAAGTATCGTAATCAGACTAAACTGCAGCGCATGATGCGGAATGTAAACATAAACATAACCTGCATTTTATTAGCATTGTTTAACCACGTGTTTAATGTTGCCGCTTTTATCTAAGTTACATTTTAAGAGTCTCTAAGATAAATGCCTTAACCAAACCTCAGAAAATAGCTAACAAACGACAAATAACATGAAAACAAACGCATACTTCAACCAATACCCTCTTGAGGGTACTGTTTCCACTTAAAATATTTGCTACTACGCATGTGCGCATGCCAAATTTAACATCAAATTTAGCACACGTTGCAAACAGAAAATTGTGTTTTTGAAAAACAATTATCAGTGAATTTATTTGAAAATTTATACGTAAATTTTGCACAAAATTTAGCGTTGTGTCATACAGGCTTTAGACATATATGTCATAATAGTGGCTAAAACGAACAGCATAGTAAAATATTGCAAATTTATTAATTATTAAACTTACAATATTTAAAAATAATGAACCTTTGATTCTATGTAAAACAATGAAATTTGTAAAGAATTCAAATTAAGAAACTTTGACATTGAAAATTGACACATAACCATAATTTTGAAAAAGTTCTACCAACACGAGGTATAAAAATTTCCTAGCGTTTTACTCACATATCTACCAACATTGTAACACTTTGACAGTTATTATAAAAAAAAACGTACTTTAATATTTTTTGTGAAACGGATTTATATACAGTTATTTATCCTATACCTACAATAGTCAGAAAAGGTGTTTTACCTAGGATCCGCCCCTTAGTGATTAACATTACTGAACACACAGTTAATCGTTCGATCAGAAAAGAGAAATAATATATAGCCATTTAGTTTAATGAGTATATAATAAATATTATTGCTAAGTATTATAAAAATACTAGATGAAAACAGTTACTGTTTTAGTTTTCGAAATGATGTAAACATTTAAGTATTTAGTTTCATACATCGCTATTAATTAATTCATAAAAGAAATACATTTCGAAAACCACTCGGTTTTTCAGTTTGACCGCCTACTGGATATGCCTTAAATACGAAACGATGCCATAATTTTTACATTATTAAGGTTAACTATGATAAAGTAGGTTATATATATTTCAAAAAGTAGAAGACTATGCTATTTGATAGTGTAAAGTCAACTACAAATTCATTTAAAAAAACGCGATTTTTCATGCATATTTGCATAGTTGAAATATGATATGAAATGTGGGGGCAAAAGTGACATAGTCTGAGACACTGTATACCAGTTGCTATCTACAATGACCTTTTTATACCCAATTGTGTAAAATGACAAACAATAAAGATTTAGAATTGGAAGATGTGTCCCGGATTTGAGTTGATTGTAACACGTTGAAAACTGTCTAGGAAAGTGTTTCAAACTGGACATGTAACCCCTTTAACATTTTTGCAGTAACACAAAGTTGCTGTTTCCTCTACTTCATACTAGATGGTGCCATTATTGTTAACTGGCCACACATGTTTCGGCTTGTCTTATCATGAGTTTGTTGCATAAAAATTTGCTTAGAATGAACAAAACATGCCAACTGACGCAAGCTGGGTAAAAATATTTTATCTTCATCGGTGTTGTTATAGACTATTAACCAAATTAATTTTAGTATCGTTAAGAGCTTCATTACCGCATTCAGTGTGGTAATGGATGTTACCGCACTCAGTGCGGAATGGATTGATATTACCGCACGGTTTTTACACTGAACTAGAATTTATTGGTGAAAGTAAAATATTGAACAATACATGTTTGCTTATGGCACTTAACGAGACTCATTTGATTGCCGCAAAACTCGGCTCACCGCCTCGTTTTGGCGATCCAACTTGTTTCGTTAAGATGCTCATAATCAAACTTGTATCTCTAATATCTATAAACATTTTGATATAAACAACATACATTCAGGAATATTAAGAAGTAACTGGATTTGCATTATGTTTGTTAGGCACCAATGGTGGAATGGAAAGATTTTTTCAGTGGTGATCAGTGGCGGTGCAAGAGCCCCTTGGGCTCCTAAGCAAATATTTAAATGCCCCCCCCCCCCTTGTAAAAAGATTTATATACTTGATGAATTGTATATTTATAATTACAGTATACAAATTAAACGTTTAACAAAAATAAAATAACATCCTGTTATAACTAACTGAAATAGAGTAGTAAATGCCTAACATTTAACACATTTTATAACTAACATATCTAACAAAATATCAAATAAAAATATAAAACTAAATAAAATCATCAAGTTGGAATAAGCACAAATACAAAGAAAACTGATGGGTAAATATCTACCTAGGTAACACTAGTAAAATAAAATAATATTCAGGTAAAATCCTAAGAACCCACGTCAAAATAGGTAACAAATACCTACTTAGTATTTATTTGTATCACTAATATCTTCTGTAAAACGCCATAAAAATAAATTGATCCGAAATTAAAAAATGTATTTTTCTGGCATTGACAGCAAATTGTTCCACAAGATTTTTACAACAGGATCCCTACCGTAGAAGATGCTTTTTGCTCAACTGACAAAACCGAAAGGTCATGTAGCCTATCTACGCTCGTAGAATTTCTTAAATAATGTATTATTAGTTTCAACTTCCTAAATGATCTTTTTATTGTGGCTAATGTTACAGGATAGTCAAGAATAAAACCAATGCAGTAATAATCTCGCGAAAATTTCTTTCGAGAACACTATATTTCTGTAGGAATAAACTTTTCACATCTGGAACACTCATCCTATCATTTAAATCCTCTTTTAGTAAGGAAATAGTGTTCGCAAACTGAATGGCAAGATTATTATTGAGGACATCAGAATACTTTTTCTGAAGCAAATCACATCGGACCTGTTCAGCTTCTTGCATTCTTAAATCGTTTTTCGGTTCTACAAATTCAGAAATGTTTGTTAATTTTTCAATGACTGATAACTGAAAGTGGGGACTGAGGTTGCAGTGCTATCAATCTATACCCAAATGAAGTAGAAGGTATCGAGATATTTAATAAGAGAATACAGAACTTACCGGGGCCCCCAAAGGGCCCGGGCCCCTAAGCAACGCTTATTCCTGCTTATGCATATCACCGCCACTGGTGGTGATGCAGTTTTTGATATAACAAGTTTAGTACAATTTTTCCGATTCCTGTGGAGAGCTGTAAAACAATATTTAAAGTTATCTACTAAAGTTTTATTTAAATAATCACTTTGAGGAAAAATATGTAGAGTAGAGTGTACCTTAGAAGAACTTCCCAAAAATTTTCAAATTTAACGTTTAGTGCAATATTTCTCGACCATTGTGGCAGCGCAGCCTCAAACACACCTTGAACATAAGCAGAACTTAGTCGGCAGTTAACATCGTATAGCATGAGAAAGATTTCTGGCGCCAAAAGTAAATATTTCTGAGTTCACATTGTGTATTATAACGTTGAATATTGTTGGCTTAAGTTTTGTAAGTGTACTTGTGCATCCGGTTCTGGTACGTGCTTTGTTATATAGATTTTTCAGTTAACATAATGCACTGTCGATAAATGACGTTTGTTTAACAAAATGTAACCTATTGTACCTTGAAACACAGCGTCATACTGTACCTTGGAACTGTTCCAAGGTACAAGAGTATTTAAATTATGTACAATACTGTGCTACTAAAAAAATTTACTAAAATGAATGACCACGATTTTATGAATATAGTCAATGAAATAAAAAATGATGGGTCTGCGGATATAATTGATAAAAATATTATAAAGGCTGGTGGATGTAAATTAAGAAAAGAGATGGTTAAGGTTATTAATGAATCTATAGAAGAATCTAAAGTTCCTAGTCTGTGGAAAAATTCAGTTATAGCCCCAGTACCTAAAGTAAAAAATACGAAAAAAATGTGAAGAATATAAGCCAATAAACACTATCTTTACCCGAAAAAATTTTGGAAATGCACGTAAAAAAGCAGTTGTTACAGCATTTAGCAGATAATAATATACTGATAGAAAACCAATCAGGATTCCGGGATCACCATTCATGTGAAACATCTATTCAGTTAGTCATTTCTAAACGGAGAGAGTTGATAGAACAAAATGAAATTGTATTGGCTGTCTTTGTAGATTTTAAAAGGGCGTTTGAAACCATCAACAGAGATGTTATGATACAAAAACTAAAAAAATATAGAGTAGTTGAGGAAGCAAATAAATGGTTTGAAGACTATCTACATGACAGACATCAGCAAGTGAAAGTGGACAGTTATGTGTCAAGTAAACTAGAAGTGAAATTCGGTGTGCCTCAGGGATCCGTCTTAGGTCCTCTTCTGTTTATATTGTATATAAACGACATAGCATCATGTTTTGAAGAAGACACAATAATTAATTTGTTTGCGGATGATACAGTAATCTCTGTTTATGTGAAGTCAATTGAGGAAGTACTGGGTAAGATGCAAAGACAATTAAGTTGAGTTTGAGGAGTGGTTAACAAACAACTTTCTGTTTGTAAATACAAAAAAAACGAATTTTATGGTATTTGGAACTAATGTAAATGTAGAACTTAAACTAAACTAAAACTTCTGAACAATGAATTAGATTATGTTTTGGATTGTAAATATCTAGGTTTAATTATAGACAACAAATTTAAGTTTAATAAGCATATTGAATATGTGATAGACAAAATTAGTAAACGTGTAAATTACTTCTATAGAATTAGGGATAGCTTAATTATGTTCTCAAGATTAACTGTGTATAAGTCAATTATAACCCCACATTTTGAATATTGTCCGACCATTTTATATTATTGTAACGAGACAGAAAAGAGAGCACGCCAAAAACAACAAAATAGGGCAATGAGAATTATTTTAAAGGTAAATAAATATACACGGATTAATAATATGTTGGAATGTTTACAGTTTATGAGTATTAAACAAAGATTAATTTTCAATAATATAATTATATTTAAAATGATACATAAGATGCTGCCAATGTATATGTCAAATAAAATTAAGTTTGTAAATGATGTACATAGTTATAATACCAGAACAGTAACCAATATTTACGTACCTTCTGTAAAGAAAGCAGTAACCAAGCAATCGCTTTTTCATGATGGTTTAGTTCTGTACAATGACCTGCCACTACATATGCGTGCTATTAATAATATTAAAGAGTTTAGGAGAAATATTGTGCAATATGTTAAAAGTAGTTTCTAAATGTAACCGGTTAATTTTTTTTTTTCTTTTTGGATAGGTTTTTGTTTATTGTGTATTTTGTTATATGTTGTTGAAAATATGTAGCAGAGATTTGCTAATAAACTGTTACTACTACTACAATAATTGTTTTTCTTTACTTGTACTATGGAAAATTATTGTTTTTCACAGACTAATAATGCCTAGAAGTAAGCAGGGTAAAACACGACCAGCTGTTGATACTGATCACTAAAGAGAGCTGTAGAAGCAATTCCTTGCGACAATGGTATTTCACTAAGGGAAGCTTGTAAAGTTTACAAAATTTTACTACCCAAACTGTCGAGGCACTTGATTTAAGGGATCGTCAGAACAAATATTTACGTATTCTCCAAAATGTGACGTAAAAAAAGTGTTTACTGATGTAGAAGAATCAAGTTTGGTAGACTACATAACAACTGTTGCACGAATGAAATATGGTCTTACCAATAAATGTGTTCGTGAGGTTGCCCACAGCTTTGCAAAGGCAAATAATAAAAACATCCCTCCCAGCTGGGATGTAACCAGTACTGCGGGTGAAGAATGGATGCGTTGATTTATGACGCGGAACAACACCATCTCGGTGATAAAGCCAGGCGCAACAAGTTTATCAAGATCGACTAGTTTTAATAAAAACAACGTTGAACATTTTTTCAATAATCTTGAATCTGTTCACAACCTATTTGGTCCAATACTCCCTGAGAGAATTTTGAATACCGATAAGACAGCATTAACTACTGTGCAAAAAGCTGCTAGAAGTTTGACGACCAAAGGAGAGAAACAAGTTGGGAGTGTAACAGTGAACGCTATAGGAAACCATCTACCTCCTATGCTGATTTTTCCGAGGGTAAATTTTAAAGATTTCATGATCACTGGGGCTCCTGCTGGGACAATCGAAGATGCCAACCCGTTTAAATGGAGCACTGAAGTTTTGTTGCTTGTATTTTGAAACACTTTGCCTCTCATGTGAAACCGTCAAAAATGAGCGTGTTACTTATTCTCGACAATCATCACTTATCGGTAGGAGCTGTAGAATATGCAAAGCAAGCTGGTATTGTGATGCTAACATTCCCGCCCCATACTTCTCACAACATTCAGCCACTAGATCTCTCTGTTTGTGGGTCTCTACAGACCTTCTATGATCAGTTCATTGATGCATGGTTAAGAAATAACCCAGGAAAGACCTCTACAATTTATTTCGTTGCTGAAGCTTTAGGGCTAGCTTACCCTTGAGCATTTACAACAAGCAATATTGTAAGTGGTTTTAAAAAGCATGGAATTTATCGTTTCGATCATGGGGTTTTTCAGAGCAGGATTACCTTGTTTCTTATGTAACTGACCGACTCTATGAATCATTACAACTACCTGACGCTCCCTCAACTAGTACACAGCCAACTTCAGATTCAACACCAAGGCCATCTACTCCGGTAAACAGGACACCTTCACCTAATGCAACCAGCACTTCTTTCGTTTTGCCGGAAACAGTTCGTCTGCATTTTGGAAAAATATTAGAAAGCGTAGAAAGCCAGGAGACACCCGTATAGTAACTGATACGCCAGAAATAGAAGAAATTTAAAAAAAACAAAAAGAAGAGTGGTCATCAAATTCAAAGAAGAATGATAAACAGGAATCTAAAATCAAGAAAGCCAAACAGAAAGTTTTTAAAAGTGATTCTGATGATGAATCAGTTAATTTGGTGTTAAATGATTTGAGCGACTCAGAAATATTTACTGAAGACATCACGAATACTGAAGATGAAATAGATATTTCATCTGGCCATTATGAGACTCCAATTCCCGAAGAAAAGAGGTTTGACGGATTATTACATAGCAAAAATTGAATTTTATAAGCGTCTTGGAAACAGCAATAAGTTTTTTAGGTAATCTGAGCAAATATTTTTTTGTTAATGATAATGATATTGTGATGAAACTTACGCAACCAATACAACTGAAGGGCTCGGATAGACTCGCCGGCCAGCTGTGGCTCCAGGTTGATTTTAAAGATTATAATTTCAAATAAAATGCTTCCTTTTAATATTATTTCTTTAATAAACATTAATATGATTGTATTAAATCTTAATATATGATCAGAAAACTCATGTTTCAAGGTACAAGATTCAGTTGGACCATAGAACACTAAATTACAATTAATAAAAATATGTTGTTCTCTGAATGTCATTTTTTTTTGGCAGTGGCCTATTATGATATGTTTTTCGGACTTTTTCCACTGTCTAGGGTGTAAATCACACAACGTTTCAGGAGTTTTTGATCTACTCCCGTCTTCAGGTGTTCCTGGTTAGTCCTGAGAATTACAAAAATAGTCTACTGCGCATACAGCGGTAAGATAGATATAAGTTTACAACTAAAATATATAACCGCCCTGGTGGCCTAGTGGTTAGAGTGGCAGACTAGTAATCACAGCGATCAGCGGTCCCGGGTTCGAACCCAGGGGGAGGCACAAATTTACGTAGAAAAACGTACAATATCAGTCCTTCTCAGGACTAACCAGGAACACCTGAAGACGGGAGTAGATCAAAAACTCCCGAAACGTTGTGTGATTTACACCTTAGACAGTGGAAAAAGTCCGAAAAACATATCAAAATAAAAATATTTTCTTGTCATCTATTTTTCAATTTTTTATATGTTTACTTATATACTTGAAGGTATTATTATAATAGGTGAAATATAAATATTGCTTCAACAGAAACTCATGTTCAACTAGTGTTGGTCAAACTCATATTTGTTCATGAAACAAGACAATTTAGTGGAATTAAGTGAAATAGTGCGGACGCGGAAATAGACTATAAAAACTAGATCATGGCATGTGCCAATTACAATATTTGTTTACATCATTCAGCTAGCGTCGGCTTACTGGGTCAAGTTACATTACGATAAGGAAGTTTTATGGAGACTGCCGCATTTTTAATACTATCTCTAGGTCAGATTTACACATTGTAAATGTACCTTATTATGCAACGGTCATGTTTTTGTACCTATACTAATATTAGGTTTTGAGTTAAAAAAGTAGCAACATGGCATATATGTAATCATATATAAAGACTGTTTTTGTTTAATAATTTTTAATATACTTCTAAACTCTGAAGTGTATTCACTTGTGACCGACGCAGGCTAAGAATGTCTAAGGGTCAGTTAAGCCTGGCTACTCCAGTCACATTTTATCAAAATCCTTCTTCTTCTCTCATCAAGTGTAAACCCCTTTCGGCAAAACAACCTGGTTATGTAACATTTACATTATACAATTTATGTTCCGAAGTGTGTCCTGAACGAGTGCAAGAAGTAATTCCCGGAACTACTCAAATCGAAGGGTTGCATCAATTCAGGGAGCACCGCGGACAAGTGTGAATCGCAATTATTAGAAAAATGTTCAGAGGTGCAACAGTCTCCCCTATGTATTTGTTTAATAGTGGTTATTGTTTATACAGATGGTATATTTACATAGTCAGTTCTGATATTGATGTAGCTACATAGTCATTTTTATATTGAGGCTATTATTGTCTATGTACATAACTGTCAATTGCTAACCTAGAAACGCAAAGCCTAATTTACATTACCCAAAAATTGCAAAAATCCTCTATAAGACTCGTCCGGATTTTTAATTCCGCGACTGTACATTGTATTAGTTAATTTTTTGTTATAAAAAAAGTGTCTTTACTTTTCTTTCTATTAATTTATGAGAAGTATGTTCTTTTTACATTTTTATATTTAATAAATGCATAACGATAGATCGAACACATTTTAATTACGCACAATTAAATAAACTAAGAAAATGGTGTCCTCACGAACATATTAAGCATTTTTGTACTTTTATTGGGACACGTTCCTCATTCCAACATAGAACATCTGGCCACTAGTGAAATGCATAAGTTCGTAAACGATATGTATCATTTACATTATTTTTTTATATTTATTTCTTATTAATGTGTATCATTTTATTCGAATCTATAAGGGTTTATAAGCAAACAAACCTAGTCCTTGTCTCAGAATAAAAATTACAAGCAATCCAGTGAGACAAATGTCTCATTTAAGAAAACAAAAAAGCCGGTTTTTCAAATAGAACGCGTATTAAATAAAAACTGTACCCAGACCTGGAAGGTGTCAAAGTGGTTGCCTAACCGATCGACGTTTTAAGGCGCAGAGGGTCGCAGCTCCGTTTGGCCACTGAAACATTTTTATTTTTATTTTTATTTTTTTTACATTTGAGTACATTCATTTTAAGTATATATAATACATTCTTATTCCTAGACGTCCATAGGACAGTAACGGAATATATATACTATTCGAGAATATCATAAAATTTATCAACTTATTCCTACATAATCAACTAATTAACAATACTTAATAATCTACCAATATACATTCAAAGCCACCAAAAACTTATTTCTAGTAATTGCACCAAAATTTGATTTAATAACCTTAACTATTTTGAACATAGGATTTGCAACTCTTTATGAACAATTTTATGTTATTTGTTTTCAAATCATCAGGTAATGCATTATAAGTGTATATACACTGGTAAAATGGATTATTTAGTCCAAAATTATTAAATACGGTATTAAGGTAAAAGTTGTTTCTAATCCGCGTATTATGATCATGTATATTACAGATATACTGTAATTCTATGTTAGATTTTTGTTTTTTATTTTTCAGTTTATGTACATATTTAGATTGTTCCAGTTTATATAGCTGTTGCAAAGATAATACATCACTGATATTGAATATTTCTTGCGTGGGTGTTCTATGATGTAATCCAAAACAAGTCTTAATAGCTTTATTTTGTAATGTTTGAATTCGGTTAGTCAAACTTGTCGAACAAGATAAGTAAATAATAATTAAGTATCTAAATATACTTTCTATATAAGATATATAAACCATTTTTTTGGAGTTTTTGTTTAACAAGTTATTTGCCCGAAATATTGCTCCACATAGAGGTGTAATTTTAGAACACATATATCTGTAATGGCTTTCCCAAGTTAACTTATTGTCAATTTTTAGTCCAAGATAGTTATGACACTCCACTTGATTTAACTCACAATTTTTTATATAGATTTGCATATCCTGGTAAGTTTTATTTCTGACGTGAAACGCCATATAAACAGTTTTTTTTCATTTAGTTTTAAATTATTCCTCAGTAGCCATTTTCTGTACCTGTCCAGATCAGTATTTATCAAATCTTCTAAACATTTCTGCTCCTGATGTGTATAGATAAGAACAGTATCGTCAGCAAAAGTAAAATACTTAGCCAACAGACCTGTTCTACTTAAGTTGAGCACATATATTAGATACAATAATGGGCCCAAAACCGAACCCTGAGGCACTCCACACTTAACTATTTTCATTTCACTTCTCTAATACGCGTTCTCTTTGAAAAACGGTCTTTTTTGTGACTTCTCGAAAACCGGAAGTGTCACGTGACTGAAATTCGGTTCCTGAGCTGACATGACCATTCCAAACTTATAACTTTCATAACTTTTTTCTCTATCTCTTACGGTTTGGCTGCTGAAACAGCGTCCCGGACGGACGGACGGACGGACAGACAAGTCTATTAGATAAAGGATGTTAAGTTCGAGTAAAAAAATAAAACTACGACTTGCGATAATAGTATGTACTATATTTAATGAGTGAAAGGGATGGACAAATTTGAGCCATGGGGCGTAAATTGGTGGCGTAATTTATCTGAGTGAATAATGGCCATTCTGTTTTTTCAACTCGTATCAAATAATTCCGAATAATTCATTTTGATTATTTTTTTACTAACAGTAAGGTTTGATGTTTGGATTTATCAGAGCCTCTTGATTTATGTTCCACCTTCATGATTTACTAAAAAATAACGAAAATCTCGACGTATGATTGGCTGACAACAGTTGAATAATGAAAAATTATTCAATTGCATGAATAATTGATAACTTTCTCTATCAAAAACGCATCAATATTGTACATGTTATTTAATGAGTAGAAAAAAACGTAAATCGCTTGTGTGTAACAACAGCAAAAAGTGTGTTTATGGCACTTGGCATATATGTACAGTTACGGCAAAAAAAGTGGGACAACTCTCATAACACATTTTACTTTCATTTAGTTTTTATTGTTGGCCTTTAAAAATTTACTGAAAAAAACATAGCAGTCGTAATTCTAGAAATGTCAACGATTCAGTTTTGCTTCAAAATGCCACAAGTTAATATTGTTAATAAAGCAATAATAACTGCTAATTCAGAACTACCCACTTTTTTTGGCCGAACTGTACATCTGTACAAATTTTGTATATGTTCATATTTTGCAATTTCAGCACTTTGTTTAGACATTCTACTTTTAAATAATGGAAAATAAGTGTAATTTGATCTTAAATACATTTCACATTTTTGTAAAATTTTGTTAACGCCCTATACAGGGTGTTTAAAAATACGTTTGGATATTTTACCCACTTATAGATCTCATAAATCCAAACAAAGAAGTCCTAATAAACATGAGTCCAGAAACGCTTCGTTTCCGAGATACAGGGTGTTAAAGTTTTTTTTTTAAATCCATTTTTATCGTTATCTAAAAAACGCTTTGGGCGATTTTAATGAAATTTTTATAGTTTGTTTATAACTTTATGAGGTATCTTTTGGACATATTACAGTTGACACAGTACTTCCAAATGCGTGCCAATGGGGCATGTCGATTAGGTTTTTTTTTACAAAAAAAAATAACGCCCAATAGATTTTTTGCAATTTTATATATTTTTTTAATATATCAACTAAAAAAGCAACTTTCTTGTCTCTTGAATTTGTTCGTATCTCGCCTCGTTTTCAAGAAAAAATAAAGCCCATATTTTTGAACGACTCTGAACCTATTAAGACAAAAACTAAACCCCAATATCTCAAAAACCCATCAGCCGATTTTAGTGAAACTTTTACGGATTATTGGTGCTATTAAGGATCATGTTTTGGCGATTTAAATTATTTATTCCAGGAGCGGCCGGGATATTTTTTTAAACTTTAACACTATATCTCGGAAAGGAAGTGTTTCCAGACCCATGTTTATTAAGACTTTTTTGCTTGTATTGATGAGATGTATAAGTATAAAATATCCGAACATATTTTTTAAACACCCTGTATATAAAATATTGTTGGAATATAATAATGTTAATCGTATTTTTCCGATAATTTGGATATGCACAATTCTTTCTTAAATTTTTTTTTCGGAATGTAAAATAAAAATCTTTCATCTCCTGCACAATTCACTGCTGCATTAACAGACGCAACATACGAAATCCCATGCTCATTAGGGGGCATTCAAACATTGGCTTCCCTAATGATTTTATCTATTTTTAAAAATGTTAATAAGACTTTTAAATTGGAAATAAAAACATCAAAACAACGTGAGCTATTTTATTGTCAAACTTTGACAGTGATTTTATGAAGTACTAGGTGTTTTTCCCAATTTCTTATCTAAATACACCCTAAATGAATAAAAAACAATTTCAATGTTAGATGCTTGGGTCAATTTCTTGTATTTTTGAGCCTGATGTCAAAATTCTTATTTTAATCGACCGTTTTCAACTAAACTCTGTTCAAAAATTAAAAAACCACCAACGTCGAATTCTACTCCATAATTACCATTGGCAACGCTGGGAGGCGGAAAATTTGGTGAGAATTATAATTTTAAGGTTAAATGTCAAGTTTGTCAGTTCGCGTGAATTTCTTCGTAATATAATAAATATGTTCATACCTGCCGTTAACAAATTTATAGTTTTTCAGGGCATGTTTAAGCTCAAATAATAAAAATTACGTTTAAAACGATCGAATAATAACAAAAACACAAACGAATTGGAATTTTATTTTGAATTAAAGAAATGTCATAATTAGAGATATATGCGTCATAATTTGCAGTGTCGCCAACATAGCGTAAGAATAATTTTTTCTACGACCACTACTACCAAAATTAGGTCTTTTACCAATAGCTTGTCGAACTAAAAATGAGGTATTATACATCAGCGTGCTAAAAGTTGGATCAGCTGTTTACTTTTAGCACACGTGCTAAACAGCTTGTTTTGAATTTACTTATTTTAAATTGGAAGTGAGGTTATAAAGTTATTCTAGTTACTTGTTTTGTTAGAGGTAGTGTTTTTTTTAAATAATTAAAGCATTATGTAATGAATAAAGTAAAATGTGTACTATTACAATTACCTTTGATAACTAACTTTGACAACTACCGGCTGCAGAAACAGCCACCTGCGTCGTCACGGCCATCTCTTTACTATAACATAAATTATATAACTGTCATAAATGCAAATAGACATTTATGGATATAAACATTCGCTTTTAGCACTTGTTTCATAAATAGCTAATCTGTTTTTTTTCAATTTTACCAAGCTAATACAACAGCTGGTGGTTTTTTGAAATTTGTGAACAAAGTATAGGTTTCTCAGTCACCTGTCAAATTTTAACAGTCCCTCATCAAGACTGAATTGGTATTTTGGTTTAACATTTCAAAATTTAGCTAACTCACTTTTTAAGTATTTTCGAACTGAGCCTACAAAAATGCCTCGGTTTTTGCGCCATTTGGCCACTCTTCAAACACCTAAACGGAATTTTGCTGTAAAATAATTACGGATACTAATCTTTGAATACCTCGTAATATCGCAGTTAGCAAAGAATTTCGTAGGTATACTGCATCCGCCAATGCAGCACCCTGTATATTACTTGTGATGAGAGTTAATAAATTCCACAGCATGCAACGACACTGATTTCATTATTTTGTTATTAGGACACCCCGTAACAACAGGGTAAACTGTGTTTGAGCTTTAGGGTGTCATTGTATAGAAATCCACCACTGTCAAGGGGCTAAGGCCCCATCTACAACAAACAGCAACCCCAGCACGACAGCCAGTCAAAATTTGAAAAACGTACCAGTTGCAGAGCCAGTGGCGACGGCAGCGACGCCAGCGGCGAGCTTCCCAACCTCCTGCAAAACTGGCGGGACAAGGCCCCTCTGGCCGAGGCTGCTCGAATTCGAATTCGACGTCCGGGGGCTCTTTTTTGGCGTCGCGAAGGCCTCCTTGCTCATTTTCACATCGTTTCCGAAACCCGGGCTCCGCTCCGACCGTGCGCGGCGGGACGCACGCGTAACACTGCCGATCAATTTTCTAACCTAAATCTCCGCACAGATGATTTCGGGCTCGGGGGCAGATTTGACATATTCGGCAGCTGTCAGCCGCAAATTCGCGTTTGGTTCTGCACGTGCCACGAAATTCCGGTTGCAGAGGTGCACGTTTGGTGGCTCGCAACGATAGTGGCGGCTTGAATGGGCTGCTTATGGTAGGCCTCAGGAAAAAGTCGCTACTGTCTAACTGGTAGCTTGTTTGAACAAAATCTGGCTGCAAGAAAGCAGAGAGCGCCAATTTAATCAGAGACTAAAATTGCAGCCCCTTTAGCAGTGGTAACATGAGCACTTATTAATCCTAAATGAGCGATCTCTCAGGGTCAGACCATATCTACAATTTGCAACCGTTTAAGTACCAGCTGTTTCGCTACTACTCGTGCAAAAACATTTCCACAGTGTTGCCAGTTCTATTACTTTCTTTAAACATATATTTTAGCTCTTTTTTCAATTATCATATTACGTCGCTCAGAAATCGAGTATTAAGTTTAATCCATTTTTTATTTGTGGAGCGATTTTGTACCATTTGTTTTCAATTGTTTTTCTTATAACCTTAAATCGTTTTTTGAAGGGTTTGTGCCCTAAGGTCGATTATTAAAAGAGTTGGATCACTAATGTACAAGGTGCATTTTAATAATATAACGAAAACAAAACTTATTCGTTTAATAAGATCCCAATTTATACAGATCTTAAAAAACAGAAAATTTTGTAAACAGGGCTATACCTCGTTACATATACATTTTCGGAAATATTGGGTATAAGTAAGAATATTCAATTTCCGTTAGGTAATTTCGTGAATAATCGTTCTACATGTACTATCACGAACAAATGTATTTGCCAGTCTGCTTCTTGCAAATTTTTGCATAGACAACCCGCTTTGCTGAAAAGCTTAAGCGCTTGCCAAACACTGCTTTTAAAAATGTTAACTGTTTAATGTAGAGGTTGGCAGTACTGTTACAAATCCACAGCCGGTATCTCAAATTGTCATACAGATAAATAGCGCGATTTTCACGATTTTGCATTAAAAAAGAGGTACTTTCAATACGAATTTTCGTTTAAAAAAAGACGACTTTTATGATCACTATGCAAAAAATATTCTGAACGGTTTCTACTGCTTTATATATGAGAGCATCTAGAAAAACACGGTATATACAGGCTGATTTTTTTATCATGTAACAACTTGTAGGCAACCCATTATGCAGAAGCATGCATTATGCAATGAACTGTATACTAACGTAAGTATAGAGTTCATTGGCATTATGCATGCTTCTGCATAATGGGTTGCCTACAAGTTGTTACATAATAAAAAAATCAGCCTGTATAAAAAAATGTAAATTAGGATTACCAGCTACTGGTCGTAATTTTGCGTATCTAAAAATTTTAAAACAAGTTGCTACTAGCGACATGTCCAATGAAATCATTTTATTTGAAATCGGCAGTGAAGTAATCCATTGTTTTACGACTTTTTTGTAGGTGGCGAGGTGACAGATAAACGTCAATCGACCGAACATAACCTACAAAAGTTGGTTAAAATGTTGTAATTTCACGATTCCTCGATTTCAAATAAAACATAGTGTACACCTCGGCACTGAAGTTCCTTTTTATCCCTCATGTGGTTTATTTGCCTTGGCCCTACGGGCCTCGGCAACTAAATCCACATTCGTGATAAAAAGTTAAACTTCAGTGCTTTGGTATACAAACTACTATTAAACACGTTGCTACTAACGACGTGAACTAATAAAAACATTTTATTAAACAGTCGTTTTACGAACATAAAACTGATAACTGAAAGTCAATTTTACACACTGTCGTGGATAAATAATAATTTCAATTGGCCAATCACTGAACATTATATTAAAATATAAAAAAATCATTTTTGTTGTAGTAACGATTCGCGGTCTTTGCAGTGTTTTAAACAGATTGGCATTTTTTAATTTTTTTTATATTTTACCCATTATTTATAACAACAATTTCAGGTGAGCGGATGGCCCTGCGAGCAGATGCTCGCCTCTCAGGCGGCCGTCCCGGGTTCGAATCCCGGCGGATTTTAAAGATCGTACGCTCCCCGGCTACCACGCTAACACCTGTGGTAGTCGTTAACCCCTAAACAAGGGAACTCTTCCTCACTTTCAACGGGCAAGGCTAGCCACCTACCCGGCCTAAAGGTAAAGAGGGCTCACAGAACCACTTTGTGGTTAAAACAGGCCACTGGCCTATAATAAGAGGAAGAAGAAGAACAATTTCAAATTAATATTAAGAGACACTCGGAAAGTAAATTATGTCATATAGTTACGTCATATATCATTAACGTATTATCTAACATGAAACGATTTAGATGGTGTAATTTGTCGCTGCTACTTTACAACAATTTAATTAAACATTTAATAGCCACTGAACACATTTTACAATAAAGTAAGATTTTGTCCATTTTGAAAAATAAAAATATCCGGAAGTAACGAATATGTCTTGTTAACGTTGTTTTATTAGATTAATATAATTGCATATATACAATATGTATAAAACAATAGTAATTACTAACAATAAATATGGTTAGTTTCAAAACTAATTTTTTCTACTAGTACTAAAAGTAGGTCTTTTAGCACTAGCTTGTTTCACTAAAAATGGCGTTTTATAAATCAGCGTTTTAAAAGTGAAATCAACTGTTTACTTTTAGCACATGTGCTAAAAGTAAACAGCTGATGTTGAATTTAGAATTTTGAACTGGAAGTGAGGTTAGAAAGTTATTCTATTATGTTATGGTTATGTTACATGTGTCAAAAGTCAAAACTATTTTCTTCTAGTTTTTCCTTGTAATAATTCAAGTTTTTAAATTTAAAAATATATATTTTTAACGTTAACTTTCTAATATTATATTGTACCTACTATGATTTCTGCGACACTCTGGCTCTTCTATTCCATAAACGAATATTAATTCTTCTTATAAAAACCGTCATTTTCTAAACATTGTTGCATTCTTCTGCCCATTGCCCCGAAAAGTTGATTGCACATTGCTTAACCACGAAATTGCTCCCACGCTGAAGGATAATGCTCCATAAGAGCTTTCTCCATTCTTGGTCTCACCCCATGCCATCCAACATTCTCCCAATCGCTGGCCAATCAAGCACCTCAAATTCTGGATGCTCTAAGAACTAATCCCTTGCAACACGTGCAGAGTGTATGGAAGAATTATCTTGTATCTTGTATATCTCCCGCACTGCTGGTAGGAACTAATGTTCCAATTGCTCGTGGAGCTGAGACCTGGATGAGCTGCCCAGGACCATTTTGGAACATCCATCCCCAACAGCCGATGGTAATTCCATGAAGGTACATTCATGGGCAATTCTTCCGCTGGCTCTATTGGAACAAACGTACTGAGGTTCGCACCGCGTGTTGGGTGTACGCTACACTCTCAGTCAAGGACTGTTCTGACATGTCGCAAATGTTTTTTCATCAATAAAAATATGACATTGTTTCAGTCTTTGTCCATATTACGCCTGCCAAATTCCAGGCGCCTTTGGCATTCTGTAGAGGTTTTGATCCACATTTTTTATTTTTAAAAACATCAACGGGACCGGAAATCGAACTCGCGAACCTTAGATCAGTAGTCAGGATCTAGCACTGAGCTACCAAGTATTTAGTCAACATTTAAGATTGCAAATTTATACCACAAGCACTAATGAGTAATACGGGCTGCAACTCCAATTTTATTATTAACTAGCATAGAATAATTCTGTTCTTCGCACTGGATATTGCGTTTTTTTAATACACAAACATTGACTTATTTTTCTTATGTGAAGTAGTGAATTTTGTATCCCAAGGGGTTGGGGGATGATTTTGGCAATCTTGAGTTCATTTGTTTTCCTTTATTAAATCTCAAATATAACTTGACTCTCTTACTTCAACTTTTTAATTTTCCGCCTAGGAGGTGTTATTAATGACATTTTTACAATTTGTTCTTCTATTCGGCCCCTAAAGCCTATAATTTTAACCATTTTAACAAGAGATAGAAAGATGGATTGGTAAATACAAAATAGGATACAAAAAGCAAGTAACTTTACTACCAAATAAATAACGTAAATCAGCAAGGAAAAGTCTGCTAGAATAATCACAACAAGATACCACTCATATGTAAGAAAAATTACCCTCGTTCAATGTTAAGCCCCAACAGAGATAGCTAAGAAAGGCAAAGGCTGCTTTTACGACCAACTTACAGCCACACTAAATTAAATAAAGAAAGCAGACATCGTTATATTGTTAGGTGACTTCAATGCAAGGATAGGCAGTGACAACACAAATTTGGAACAAGTAATTGGAAAACATGGAATGGGACAAATTTATGGAAATGATGAACTCTTTGCACAACTCAGAGCCTGGTTATCGGAGAAACAGTCTTCCCGCATAAAGAAATACATAAGGAAACGTGAGTCTATCTAGATAACCGAACTAAAAACCAGATAGACCACATAGCAATAAGCAGAAAATGGAGGAGATCCATTTTAGATGTATGCAGCCGCCGAGGTGCTGATGTTGCCAGCGATCATCACCTAGTAGTTGCAGCTATCAGATTAAAGGTTGCAAAAATAAAACAAAGCGACACGATAAAACGACTGCAACTAAATTTGGACAGGCTAGCGAATAGAGAAACGTTAGCAAACCTTAAAAATAATATCATAAAATGAGTCGAAGTAATACAATCAAATGACGAAAAAATTAGGCAAGTGAAAGAAAATCGAGAAAATCACCACAGAAACAAGTACAGAGCTTTTAGGAAAATAGGACGGAAAGAGGAAAGACTGGGTAAGTTAAGACACCTGGAATAAGATTGAGAGAAGGCGACACAACAAGGGACGAATAAATAATGCAAAGTCGAATGAGAAAAAAGATTAACTAAAAAGACTCTACAAGAAAGCTAATGGTACAGTTAAACGAAGTGCCAGAAAAGATAAGTGTAGTTGTATAGAGGAGCTAGCCCAAAAAGTTCAATCCAAGCGAGAAGTAAAAAACAATAGAGATTTGTATAAAATAACAAAACAAATAGCTAATAAAAATTACATACATGACTGTCCAACTATTAAAGACAAAGACGGAAAACACCTTTATACAGAAGAAGAACACTTAAGGAGATGGTAAGAGTACTTTACTAAAATATTAGATGCACAAGAAGTGAATATAGAAGAAGCTGAACAGGAAGAAGAACAAGTATTCCTCCCAATCCTCAATATAAACATATATCCATCTATCAAACGCGAAATCAGACAAGCCATAATGAAACTAATCTCTGGCATCTCTCCCGGATTAGATAACATTCCAACTGAAGTCTTTAATGCTTGCCCATTAATAATAACAAATATTCTACACCCAATCATATTAGCAGCCTGGAACGAGTATATTCCAGGCAACTGCAAAAAAAAGCTTATAATCAAACTCCCAAAAGAAGAGGAATCAAAGTGAATGTCAAAATTAAAGGAAAATTATATTACTCAATACCATAAATAAAGTAATGGCACAAATTATACTAATGAGAATTAACGGACATGTAGATCCCAAGCTAAGAAAGGAACAAGCTGGCTTCAGACCCCATCGATACTATGTTGCGCAAATAAACACCTTACATCTAATAATTCCAAGAATGGAGATCATCGTCCTATCTGGCCTTCATCGACTTTGAAAAAGCTTTCGATGACATTGGTCAATTTGGAAAGCACTTTCAGAAATAGGAGTACCAATAAAAATAACTAACCTAATGAAAGAATTGTATAGCGGTGTCACCTGTTGAGTAACCCACAAAGGAAGAGTAAATGAAACAATACCCGTTAAGATCGGAGTTAAACAAGGTTGTGTTCTATCCCTCATCTTATTTAACCTCGTCCTAGACTCAGTTATGAGAAAAACAAATAATACACGGCGAGGTATAGTATGGGGCCTGCAACAAAGACTAGAAGACCTCGATTATGCAGACGGCATATGTTTAATGTCACACACGTTTAATGATATGAGCAATAAACTAAAACAACTCAAAGAAGAATCAACCAAAGTGTGATTAAATAGTAGTTTGTACAACGAGAGTGGATATGGACATTCCACTCGAGTTGTACAGTGTATTTTTTCTACGACCTATCAATGGAAAAGAATGGAAAATTAAAAGAAAATTTATTCAACGCTAATTAATAAGATATCTTACAACAAAATCACGTTTGCCACAAACAGGGCACATCAGGGCGTGCCCATTGCAAAACAAACAATTAATGAAAGTTGCCTAGGTAATCACGACTAACGTGGTTTGTGATTGGTGTATTTCATATCCACCCTTGTGTGGATATGAAATCATATACGTTCAGTTAACTACAATTGCCTACATATATAGACCTGTGGGTATGTGAATGGAATTGGATAGGCCATACTCTACGGAAAATTTTAGACAGCATCCCGAGGAAAGCACTTGACTGGAACCCACAGGGAAGTAGATCCAGGGCGAGACCCATGATGACTTGGAAACGGTCAATAATAAAAGAGCCGAAAAAAATGGGAGTATCCTGGGATGAAATTAAAGCACTAGCCACCAATGGAGGTCCTATGCTCCCACGAGGAGTGAAAGAAACTTATTATTATTATTATAGGAAAAAGGAACTTTTGATGAGACTTTAACATCAAAGACAAAGATCCTTATAGTAGACAGCACGAACAGCAATAGGGTTGAAGTAAAAGAAATTGGTTGATTTGAAGTGGTCAGCCAGTATATGTACGTATTTAGGAACTCTGATCAACAACATGGGTAACTGCTCACCGGAAATACTCAGGTGCATCCAAACTAAAATATTAATTGTAATAATCCTAGTATTCCAAATTCTGCTATGTGGAGCCGTGTTGTAGACAATAACAGAAAGGGAATGTAAAAGAATTGAAGCTTTTGATATGTGCTGCTGGCGACTTATGCTGAGAATACCTTTGACAGCAAAAATAAACTAATATGTCTATATTGTATGTATTATCGGTGCCTTCTGGTGTAGAGGCTGGTGCTTTGTACTGTTGCGTCTGGCGGTGCAGCGCTTAACTTGGCTCGATTTTGGGTTACAAGGTTGGAATGGGCCTTTTGTGCTTGCGTAGCAACCATTGTACTAAGGTGTGTGTTTTGGTGGTGTGCTGACCTTGTTTAGCTCTATAGTTCTGAGTAGAGCACGGTTAATTTGGCGCCCTAGTCTCACCGAACCCGATATCGATCCCCCAAGACTGCGAAAAATTTTCGCCCATCGTGGGATGGGGATTCGAACCGAGGACTATTCGTTATTCGGCTTTGCTACCATATTACAAGAACTCAATATAAATGAACGCCTCTCTACTATAGTGTATAGACAAATTACACAGGCCTGGAAATTGAAATTTTTAGATTTTTTTTTCACCGTAATGGGTGAATCGTATGTATTTTGGTGCGCTGAGTCCAAATATGACCTCAGTTTTTCTCCAGCACGTAGGGATTTTCCGCAAAATGAAAAAGAAAGTTATGCAAAACCCGCAGTACATATAGGTAAAAATGCATTTTGAAATAAAAAAAAATATATTACTAGTGGTTTATTTACATTTTTAAATACAATTTGATAAAAATAATATGTAGTATATACAATAAGGATTTAGGGTGAGTTGGGGTAAATGCGAACCTAAATTAATAAAATTTGACTTTAAGATGTCATAACTTTAAAGGAAAAGAATATGAAAACATTTGTAGCACATAGTAATAAACTGTAACTAATGGCTAATTAATGTCAATTACTAAAACTGGATAGCCTGTCTTTGAAGAAAATACCAATAAGTTTTTTTTTTCTTGCCAAGGATCGCATTTACCCCATATACCTGGGGTAAAAGCGTACTGGTATGCTATTTCCCGCAAAGTTGCATATATTTAGTAAATGGGGCAAGTGCGTAGAATTACATTAAGTATATTCCCTCCTGGCACAGATAAATTTTGTCAAATGTTTTCTTAAGATGTTAAAAAAATTGTTAAAACAAATCAATTCAATATGCTGAGAAGCCTTTATTTAGGAAAATTATACAAAAATAGAACAAAACATATTATTTATCTGCAAAAACAAGTTTTAACTTAAATTTAGGATTATATAATCGACTACATGCTTTTAGGTTCATATTTCCCCTTTTAATCCTATCTAGCGCTTCTTGAAGCATCTCTGGGGTATAATTCTTCCGATTAGTCTTTCTAACGTACTTCCTGGGCATTTTCTGAAAAGAAAGCAATAAAAATGTAGTATGGGGTAAATGCGACCCTGTGGATGCATCTACCCCACACGGCAGAGGCGCATTTACCCCGAACGACAAATTATCACGGGGTAAATGCGCTCCTATGAATATTTTAGGGAAAAAACAAAATAACATATAAAATAACTGGTAAAATATTGCATCGGTATCAATGCTTACCTTAGATAAATCCAGAACTATTCACAAGTTACAAGAACATACTTTATACAGCGATTCAGTCCGTTCGTGCAAATTACCATACATGCCGCGACGGAAAGCAAATTAGTAATGGTTGTCTAAAATCCATGTACGACCTTGGATCGGTCTCCGCTGCGCAGCTCGCGTAAAACCAAGTACAGAGAACAATGCTAGGTTGCCAGAATGTGATGAAGATTAGTTTTAAAGGAATGGCCACGCATAAACGCATTTACCCCAAAAACGCACTTACCCCAACTCACCCTATAATTCTTTATAATATCTAGATCTTTTTCCCCCAAAACTCCGTTTTGAGCTTTTCCGTTTGTGTGGGATGTCTGGAAGTTCTCTATGAAGCATCCAACAGTAGTCTCCCACTATATTCACATCCCATCGTCCTTGGTACCTCCGTTCCATTTCTTTGATGTCTTGGTGGAACCTCTCGCCCTGCTCCTCACTTACGGCACCAAGGTTTTCTGGGAAATAACTCAAATGGGAGTTCAAAAAATGAAGTTTCAAGCTCATGGAGCACCCCAAGGTTTTAAAACATTTCAACATTTTATTTACAATTTCTTCATAATCCGGGTCCTTATTGTTCCCCAAAAACTTAGTCACAACTTCTTTAAATGATATCCAGGCCTCTTTCTCAGCTTTTTTCATCACCTTTTCAAACTGATTGTCTTTCATTAGTTTTCGAATGTCCGGGCCAACAAAAACACCCTCCTTTAACTTTGCCTCAGACAGTCCCGGGAATTTCTTTTCAAGGTATTTGAACGTTTCGCCATCTTTTGGCAATGCCTTGACAAACTGCTTCATCAGTCCAAGCTTGATGTGAAGTGGTGGTAAATGCACTTTTTTGGGATCAACCAAAGACTCAAAGTGAACATTTTTTTCTCCAACCTTCAAAGTTCTCGTTGACCACACTTTTTGGCTCCAGTGCTGTGCTTTTGCCCGGCTATCCCACTCACATAGGAAACAGGGGAATTTCGTATAGCCACCTTGTTGTCCAAGCACCATAGAGATGACTTTGAGATCACCACAGATAGGCTATCCAAACTCCTTATATTTCAATTTATCAAGGATAAAAGCCATGTTGTCATACTTTTCTTTTAGATGCACAGAGTGCCCCACGGGTACAGAAGCGTATTTATTGCCGTTGTGTAGCAAAACTGCTTTTAAACTTCTTTTTGACGAGTCAATAAAAAGCCTCCATTCATCTGACACATGTTGAATGTTAAACATTGACATCAACTTGGGAACATCAGAACAATATACAAGTTCGCCATCTTGAGAAAAATTTGACTCAAATTGTTTTTCTCTGCTTCTGTACCAAGAGAATGAAGTTCCAGATCTCAACAAGTTCTTTTCTTGAAGTCTAGAGCCCAGTAATTCAGCAGACTCTTTAGAAAGCCCTAAATCACGAACGAGGTCGTTTAATTCTTCTTGTGAAAACTGTTGGGGTCCACAGTCTTCGACTTGAAACTCATCATCCAACTGCTCTGACTCGCTCTCTGATGACTCTGGCAAATCGTCAAAATTGTGTGGGGGCACTGGTACTGGAATACCGGGTCCATGAGGCACAGGCCGAAATGCAGATTGCATATTTGGGTAACATATATCTTTTTTATTTTTGGCATTGTACCCTTGTATGTTGCAAGAACAAAAGTAGCAGTCATCGCCGTGGTTTCTCGGCTCTCTCCAAATCATAGGCACCCCAAAACGAAAAGATTTCACCTTTCCTTTAGACCACATGCGAAGTCCTTCAACACAGCCTGAACACACTCCATGAAGGGCCCAAGATTTTTCTTGATCTCCGATCTTCACACCAAAATAGGCAAAGTACACTTTTTTAATAAACTCCGTAATACTTCGAGATTGTTTTTTTAATACAAGTTCGCCACAAATGTAACAGAAACTATCAGGATTATTAACACAAGCTCTTGAAGGCATTTTGAAAGACACTTTAAGAATATTTAAATTGAAATGAACAAATCGAAGGACTACGAGGGGTATATATAGGGCAATGGAAAAATCCAGGTTTCATTTGTCAATAATGTTCACCACAATTACGCTAATTACCAGAAAGAATTTCTCCTATTTATTTATGTACTTTTAATAACAAAAACATTTATTACAGTAACATTGGAATCTGAAAACACCGAAGAAAAGCGATAAACCTTAATTGCATACTATTAAGGTAATGGGTTTCCATGATTCATACGCTGACTAATACTGTTAAATATACTAATTTTTATCATATTTCATAGTTTCTAATATAAAACTATGAAGCCGAATAGGAAAAACAACTTTTTTCGGCATATTCATAAATATACGCCTTAAGGTAGGCAATCCCGCAGAAAAATGCATTTTGCGGAAAATGCTTACGTGCTGGGAAAAAACTGAGGGCATTTCCGAACTCAGCGCACCAAATTACATAAGAATCAACCATTATTTTAAAGAAAAAAATTTGGTTGCAGACCTGTGTTATATGATACCACGGCCACATCTCAATCGCAACAACAACTGCCTTGAAAAACTAGCGATGGAAGGACTCGTTGAAAGTATGTACTAGATCCCGGGGAAAATCACCGAAAAGATAACTAGACTAAACTAAAACGGTTACAAGGAAACCACTTCAAGAAATCAACCATAATGCTCAAAATTGTCCAAGTTGGAAAAGAATCGTCAAAAATTATACGAGTACCAGATCATGATGATCACGACTCTTCTGATAAGAAGAAACGATTGAAAAAAGGAGGTAAGCAGAAACACCAAACTACGCCTATATACATCAATACGTTGCCGAATCATGGCCTATGATCGACAAACATAAATCCAACATTACCATAGGGGAAAAATGAAATATGTACCTGAGACAAAATTACAAAAAATAACCAAGAAGCTACGGAATGCGTAAGAAAAGAATAAGAGATAAATTGGAACAACCATCATTAGTCATCAAAATTTAAATAAAGCAACTACAATGGTACGGACATATAAAAAGTTAGAATGAAAACCGAAGAAATCGCCAGAATATTGAGAATAGAAGAAAGACCACCAATATGCAGGCGAAGAAGATCATCGAAAGACAATATAAAGGAAATAACACAGAGAAGAAGATATACGCTGAGCGAAGTAAGGACAGTCAGAGGCACAACGAAATACTGAAGATGGACGAAGGGTACCAACACACGCTTTAACGGCACAAAATGAGTTAGAAAGTTAGATGAAGAAGAGAAGTTGACACTACGGGTAACAAAATACTCTGTAAATTCGCAATTCCTTAGTTTAATGATTGTAATTTAATCCTCACCATTTAAATTATATTTCATCTAAAAATGAGACTTTTAAATCTAATAACAAAATTATGGTATGCTTCAAGATAAGGGCGCATAAACAGGGGGGGGGGGCAAGGGGGCTATTGCCCCTCATAGAATACATGGGTCGGAGGGGCAAATAGTGTAATTTGCCCCCCTGATGTATTCTGAGGTTTTTAAAAAATTGTAGAGAAACAGAATTTGTTAAACACGTTTTTAATTTTAGATTGACAGCGGAGAATTAGAAAATGGACTATTTTGACAACATTGACAACAAGCATTGTCACTAGACTGTATTGTGTTGGCACATAAACTTCCGGTTATTGTTTTTGGGTTGAGGTTAGGTTTCATGTCGACAGGTTGACATTTCATAATTTTAAATTGTAGCTTTGGGTATTATAAACTTGAAATGTAATTTTTTAATTTGGTTAGGCAAGTATTACACTAAGGACAATTTCCGTTTACAATAGCCAGAACTACAATTTAAAATAATTAGGGTGCCAACCAGTCAAAATGAAACCTAACCTCATTGCAAAAATAATAACCAGAAGTGTATGTACCAACAGAATTCAATCTAGTGACAATGCTTGTTATCAATGGTTTCTCTAGATTGCATTTCCATATGAAAAAAATCTGGCGTGATACACTCACATAACTTCCTTTTACAGTGATCTTATAATTAGCCAAAAATTTGATTTTTCATTTTTAAGCATTTGTCAAAAATTTTAAAAAATTACAAATTCTACAAAAACGGTACAAAATAGAGCGTTAGTTAAAGAGACAAAATTTTCTCTAAAATTTTAAGCTGAATTCAAAAATGTAATAATATACTGGGCGTTCTATTTAAAATAGGAGTTAATAAAAAAATAGAAAAAAAAAACAAAAGAAACCCATTTTAAAAGTATTCAACTGGAAAATCACCTATCTCACATCAATACACATTAAAAATGTAAAGTTTGAAAAAAATCGTTAAGATCCGTTTTTGAAAAAATCGAAAAAACTGAAAAATCACAAGAGTAAGCACCTACTTGCGGTTATGCGAATTTCTTCAAAAGCTTGATGTTGCATCTACATAGTACACAAAACTTATATACGCAGTTTCAACGTCATACCTCTTTTTGTTTTTGAGATATTCTGTTCACAGGCAGACAGCCACACACACACACAGAGACAGACCAATGACCAAAAATATGTTTTTTGGGTTCAAGGGACTTAAAAACGTGAAGATCTGGTGAAAATTCAATTTCGAATTTTTGGTGTGAATCCAATACTTTCTTTGTTGTAAAAGGAAGTAAAAATAAAGTGTGGTCACCACTCGACTTCCTTTTACTGCTTGTGAAAAATTGAAATTGCGATTTTTCAATAGTTACTAACAAAAAAACTGTTTTGACAAAAGTTATAGATAATTAAGCAATATATAACAGCTTTGAACATTTTTATTCCCATTCGTTTGGTAGAAAGTTTTTGTAAAGCTTTCATTTTGCGATTTTTCCAAAAACTGTATTTCTTAAAAACTTTATAATCAAAAGTTTTATACTGGGTGACAATGAGATCAGGGCCATGTCTATATCTGCTTTACTTATCAACGGATTTGAATGAAACTTGTTACAAAGATAATATACATAATTTCGAATATCAGATATAATCAAAATGGCAAACTTCCGGTTTCACCGGAAATGTCATTAACTTTGATGTTTTAAATGAGTTGTTCTGTATATTTTATGTTTTGCGGAATCTACCACTCAAATTACATACGGCAGTGTTGCCAAATTTGCTTAGGTATTTCCCAAAAAAAAAAAAAAATTAAACATATTTCCATTTTATAGAAAGATAAAGTGGTGCATGATGCATATCGTTAGATTGATAATTAAATTTTCTATCTAATGGCACCATGGCCCTTGGTAGGTGCCATTTAAGAAAACTGATCTTTTTCTCAAAAAACACGTTTAGCAAATTTTATTCCTCCATGGACGATTTGTTATTGATCAAATTAATATAATATGTATTATTATGGGTTACTAGTGTCATTTAGAACACATTTTCACTAATCATGGCCTATGAGAAAAAATAATTTTTTGTTTAGAAAAATAAAAATTTAGCAAAAGTATCGTATGTAATTTGAGCTGTACATTCCAAAAAACCTAAAATATATAGAGCGATCCATTTAAAAAACTAAAGTTAATGGCACTTCCGGTAAAACCGAAAGTTGACTATTTCAACTGTATCTGTCGGTCAATCATAAATTATGTTTAGTATCCACGTATCAAATTTTATCCAAGTCCTTAAATAAAGGAGATATAAGCATAGCCTTGGTCTCATTGTCACCCAGTATAATTACTCAATATATTATCTTGTTCTATGAATTTAATTTTTATCAAACAATTTTCCGGCAAAACAGAAAAACATAAGTGTAAAGTACCACTTCCGGTTACACGATTTTAACCAAAAATGGCTGGGATCGCCAAATTCATATTAAAAACAAAGATATAAATTTTGAGCCATATCAATTAAACAATCTGGTCTGTATAGACGACACAGGCAGACTGACAGACTCGCAAATTGTCATGATCACAAACGAACAGACAGATATTACTTCGAAAGCCACTTTTTCTGAAGAAGACACAAACACGGATATTTTACGAAGTAAAAAAAGTAAGAATGAAGTATTCCTTTCATGATCTTTATGATCATTCAATACGTGACTAAAACGCATGTTGGCTTAATTGTAACTATTATAGTTATTCATGTATCAAGTACATAATATACGACTTTATTGAAAGAGTCTATTATTGCAGAGGAAGCGTAACGTAGCGATAAAGAGGACGACTCAAACAAGGTCTGATTATGTACAAGCTGCATATAAATCTGTATGTTCGACTGCACTGCAAAGTATTTCCTTTTATAAGTAGAAGGAGGACAGAAACCCCCTCCACTTTTTATTTGATTCGCGGATTCGCGGTTTAATTCGCGGTTTTATTCGCGGATTGACCTAATTAATTTCGCGGATTGACCTAATTAATTTCGCGGTTTGATCTAATTAATTTCGCGGTTTGATCTAATTAATTTACATATGTGCTACTGATTAAATTACGCATTAGATTTTTTAATTTGCTTCTGGAATTACGCGTCGGACTTCGGCGGCCATCTTGGATTTCTGGCGGGAATATTTGAAATTTGAATTTTTTCCGATTTTTCTAAGTTTAATTTGTTGGATTTGAATTTCGCGGTGTGTCGGCCATCTTGGTGCGCGCGCACTTCTCACGGCGGTTGTTTTTAATTTTCGTGGAAATATTTGAAATTCAAACTGATAGATCTATATCGCTCTCTCTCTCTCTCTCTCTCTCTCTCTTGCATTCACTCGTGGAAATATTTAAATTTAAAAAATCTATTTGCGGCGGACCCGAGTGGGAATCGAACCCTAGTTTTCTGGTTAACAGTCTTAGCACCTTACCGTTGTGCTATCGAGGCGACTTGGAAATATAGAAAATGAACAAGATGCCATTTCGCAGCTGTGCCGTCACACCGTTCGAGTTGAAACAAACTATTTTTCAAAAATTTATATTATGAGAATGGAGAATGTTTAACATATTGTGTTTACAGGCAGACACAATTTTTAAAAAAATTATATATGCAACAGCTTTGCTACTAATAATAATTTTATAATTTGCAATATAGTCGTTGTCCCCAGTTTCTGGTTAATTTCCATTCCCTCAGTGGTTAATTTCCATTCAACCGCGCATAATTTGAAAAGCTATATGAAATAATTACTTTATTTTTATAATTAAAACAGCGAAATCCGCGAATAAAGCAGCGAATCCGCTATAATTACTTCATTTTATATAGCGAAAGCTGATTCATAAATTTGACCGTTGTAAACTTTTAAATCAGGTCGAGACATGTGTTTTGTTCATTTAAACAACCTTGGTAACGCGAGGCTCCTTTGTTTGGTGCAGTGAAACGTAACGGTTTGCCCTCCAGCGCTTTCGCGAACCGCTTTCTCCTGCCTAAATCACTACAAGACGAGCATACCTCGTTCATTCCGCCACATTCCTCACCTGAAGACGCATCGTAGTGCAAGTGCCAGCTATCTTTTGAAAGCGTGAGTGTAAGTGCTACAGTGTGTGAATTGCTTTTTCATCTGCAACGATGAACACATCAGAGTTAACCGCCTACCAAATTCTTGATTATTTCAAGAACGGGCTATATACAAATGAGGAATTTGTTTTACTAGCCTTTAAAATAATTCAACATAAACTAACTAACGAGGGCGTACTTCTGGAACCATCGTATTTTCATACTTATTTCGAGTTGTGTCAAGCCGTCGGAAGAATTCGGGCCAAGCAGTCGTTTGCCTCCCTATCGGTAAGTAAAAATATATTTCCTATTTTTAGAAAATTATTAAATGTGTGAAAGTTTCCAACCTTTTACAACAACAATTCTGAAAACCTATTAGTTTAAAACTCATTTGTCGTTAGTCGATTTAAAATAGCACATAGCCCCGTTAATTAAAAAAGCTAATATAAATCACAAATTACAGGATGGAGCATCGACGTCGACGGGGCCTTCTGTTAAACGTGGCTTGGACGAAGATACGCGTCAATCGCCCCTGGTCATTTCATCGGAAAATGTAAGTACACCAGTCATTTTTATATTTAAATCAGCCATTAGAAAATTTTGATTCATGAAACTAAAATAAAACCCGTTTGGGGCCATACAAGTAATTTTACGGTGAAGTGATTGTAACATACTTCTTTTTTAATTTACAGCAAATGAATAATCCAGGGCCATCGAGTACGTCCGCCATGTTGGAGACCGTCCATGCAGGGAAGCAACGACCTACCCCAAGGACTTCTGCAATTGGCGAAATGTTAGCACATGTAAGTTTTGCCGAACTATTTTTTAAATGTGCGAAAGTTTCCTACATTTTGCAGTAACAATTCTAAAACCTATTAGTTTAAAACTCATTTGCCGTTATCCGTTTCAAATCATCACATAGGTGTTGTTACTTAAATAATACTCATATAAATCACAAATTACAGGATGGGGCATCTACGTCTACTGGTTCTAATAAACGTTGTTTGGACGAAGATACGCGTCAATCGTCCCTGGTCATTTCATCGACAAATGTAAGTATAACCGTCATTTTTATATTTAAATCGGCCATTAGAAAATTTTGATTTATGCAAGCTAAAATAAAAACCCGTTTGGGCCACACAAGTAATTTTACGGTGAAGTGTTTCTAACATACTTCTTTTTTAATTTACAGCAAATGAATAACCCAAAGCCATCGACCTCTGCGGACATGTTGGTTCATGCAAAACCCTCGTCGGCGAAAAGACTTCAGTATATTACGTTGATGGACGAAGGTCGCAAGATGATAAAGAAGTTCAACACTGAAGCTCTCACCTTGACCTTCAAATTCAATGAGATAGAGGCTGCGACGAGCAACCCTGTCATATGGCTTAATGTAAGTATAAAATATTGTATATTGAAAACAACCACTCTAAATTTACGCCGCAAGTTATTTATTGATTTTAAATGGATTTATAGTTTATTTTTTAGTCACATGTTCTAAATTCATGGCTGTATAGCGCTGTTTTACAGATTTGAAATTGATAGTTTAATTATTTCAAACATTTGCAACGTTATATACTCAGTTAATATTTTGAAATATGGTGAGCTAGACGTTTTAACTTATTGAAACCCTTATTTACAGAATGCATTCGATGAGATCATCACGCATATCACCAGGGGAGCAGCACCTTCTGATAAGATAGGTTTAGTTTTAAGGAACGATAATTTTGCCGATAAGCCTATAGGCATTTCTTTCCGCCGTGTTGACCAGCTCAACGCCGGTGTTGTAATGTCGACCTTGGAGAAAATACTTCAATCTAACGCCAAGTTTTTTGCTCAAGATAAAATGACCTTGCATGTAAACCGTGTTACTTTGCCTGTTGGGTATGGAAAATCACGTACCAGAATGACTGGCGTTAGTTTTGAGGAATTTTCTCGAAGGAAACATGGTATATTAACTGTAAGGAATGATGATAATTACTGTCTTGCCCGAGCTCTTATTCTGTCCAAAGCTTGGGTAGATAATGACCCAGATCTGCGCTCCTTCAAAGCAGGTCATCCAATCCTGACACAGAAATCGTATGACCTTTGTGAAAATGTCGGTGTTAATCTAATCAATGGAGCAACACGCGAGCACTTGGAACAATTCCAGTTGTATCTAGCTAATTACACCATTGTCGTTTATAACTCGCGTATTGGCGCCAGTAAATATTACGAGGGGCCTAGGGAATCCACTAGAAAAATATTAAATTTGTTATTGGAGGATCAACATTACAATGTAATAACCAGTTTAACTTCGGCCTTTGCAACCGCTTTTTTCTGCGAATTTTGTTTAACCCGCACCAATAGTAAGCAGAGACACAAAAATTGCCCTTATATTTGCCCATGTTGTCATTCAAAACCGCCCTGTAACCTATTTTTGGATGCAATCGTTTGTAATAATTGTAATAGGGATTTTCGTGGGCGGGAATGTTTTGACGAACATGTAAAGTCTTTATGTAGCATTTTAAAAAGGTGTGGAGTATGTCTCATGACATACTGGCAAAACAACAAGAAAGGTCATACGTGTGGTGTAAAATATTGCCATACCTGCGCGAAAGAAATGCCAACCCGCCATTTATGTTATATGGCAAAGAAAAAGAGTCCTAAATTGCCTAAAAAGTTTATTTTCGTTTTTTATGATTTTGAGGCAAGACAGGAGACGGCTTTGGAAGGTGAACCTAATGTTTTTTTGCATGAGCCAAATTTATGTGTCGCGCAAAATGTATGCAATTCTTGTATTAATCTTGGTGATATCGAGCAGTCTTGCAGAATTTGCGGTCCTCGTCAACATGTGTTTAAAAATAATCCCGTTCAAAGTTTGCTAGAATATATTTCTAAATTATCCAATATCGCTAACGTTTGTGCACTGGCGCATAATATGAAGGGGTATGATGGCTCTTTTATTATGCAGCATATTGTAAAGCATCAGAAAAAGTGGGCCCCGAAAATTATTGCCACCGGTACAAAATTAATGTGCATCACCTGCCCCAATGTTAAATTTATAGACTCTTTAAATTTTTTGCCTGTAGCATTAGCTAAGCTGCCCAAAACATTTAATTTTGAAGCTACAAAAGGATACTTTCCCCATTTATTTAACAAGTTAGAGAATCAAAATTATATTGGAGTATTGCCCCCAACTCATTACTATATGGCCGATGAAATGTCTCCTATGGATCGAACAACTTTCCTTGCGTGGTATAATTCGGAAATTGCACAGAATGTAGTATTTGACATGCAAGAAGCAATAGTCAAATACTGTATTCAAGATGTCGATATATTGCGCAAGGCTTGTATACAGTTTTGGACACGTTATAACAAAGAAAATGGAGTAGATCCTTTTAGAGAGTGCAGTACAATAGCTGGCTGTTGCAGTTTAGTTTACAGACGAAATTTTTTGACAGAAAACACTATAGCAATTATTCCACCGGGGGGATACAGATTAGCTGACAGGCAGTCGACGATTGCAATTAAATGGCTTTTATGGGTAGGACACGAGCAAGGTATCGCCATTCAACATGCCGGTAATAATAGAGAAGTTCGATTGCCTGAAGGTCTTTTGGTAGATGGTTTTTGTGCAGAAACGAACACTGTTTATAATTTTCACGGTTGCTATTTCCATGGCTGTGAGCAATGCTACCCTGACCAAACCGTCGATTTAGCAAACGTGAAAAATGATACAATGTTTGTTCGTCGTGAGGCAACAGAAGCATCTGCCTCGAGAATTAGAAGGGCTGGTTATACGCTTGTAGAAATGTGGGAATGCGAATTTAATTTATTTTTGAAATATAATCATAATGCAGCTAATTTTTTAAACAATCACGACATTATTAGAAATACCCCGTTAAATCCGCGAGATAGTTTTTTTGGGGGGCGTACTAATGCTGTAAAACTTCATTATAGATGCCAGGAAAACGAGCAGATAAAATATTTCGATGTTTGTAGTCTTTATCCTTTCGTTAATAAATATGGCAAGTATCCTGTAGGCCATCCTAAAGTATACGTTGGTGATGCGGAGTGTAGACAGTTTCCTCTCGATTCAATCGATGGATTAATTAAATGCACTGTATTGCCGCCTCAAAATCTTTATCATCCAGTTTTACCCCTCCGAATGCATGGCAAATTAATGTTTGTGTTATGCAGGTTATGTGCCGAAACCAGCTTCCCTGGTGACTGCATCCATGCAGAGGATTCGCGCAAGTTTACCGGTACATATGTGTCCGATGAACTAAAAAAAGCTGTTCAACTGGGATACCGTGTGCTCGAGTTTCATGAAATATGGGCGTACGATATTGTGCAATATAACAGGGCCACTAAAACAGGCGGTCTATTTTCGGGATATGTCGATAATTTTTTAAAATCAAAACAAGAATGTAGTGGGTGGCCTGCTTGGTGTAGCAACGAAAACGCCAAGGATCAATATTTAGCCGAATATTTAGAACGAGAAGGCGTAACCTTAGAAAAGGATAAAATTTGTTTGAATTCTGGCATGCGTTACAGTTCAAAATTAAATTTAAATGCATTCTGGGGCAAATTTGGGCAAAGGGAGAATTTGATGCAGACAAGCATTCTTTCAGATTCCTATGACTTTTTTAAAATGCTAACTGATCCTTCAATACAGGTTCATTCAATCATGATAGTCGATGAGGAGGTGATAGTCGTAATCTGGGATAGACCTGAGGAGGGAATAGTTTCGCTCAAAACGGTCAATGTTGTATTGGCTGCATACACCACGGCCAATGCAAGACTTGAATTATATAAATACTTGGAACAATTAGGGGAGCGCGTTTTGTATTTTGATACCGATTCCATATTGCTGACCCAAAAGCCTGGTGAATGGGTACCTCCTGTGGGCGATTTTTTGGGGGATATGACGGACGAGATGAGGGAATATGGGCCAGGTAGCTTTATTACGGAATTTGTTAGCGGCGGGCCTAAAAACTATGCATTTAAGGTTTTCTCGACCAATAAAAACGCTTACGAATTTGTATGTAAAGTAAAAGGCATAACTTTAAACTACAAAAATGCAGAAAAAGTAAATTTTGATACCCTTAAGAGCATGGTTCTTGACAATGCCGCCGCGACGTATGTAGAGACCGACCGGAAAATTGCTCGTACAGGGATGTATCAAGTCATATCTAAGCCCGAAAAGAAAATTTATAGGGTTCAGTACACTAAACGTAGGCGTGTTGAAGATAGTTATGACACATTACCTTATGGGTTTAAAGCAGACTAGTGTTTATATTGCGTACAGTTTCGTTCTTTTTATAATCAACTGTTTTTATAACAATATTTTATATTTTGTATTGTCTTTTTTTTTTAACTTTTATGAGTGCCTATATTGCGTATAGTTTCGTTATTTTTATAATCAACTGTTTTTATAACAATATTTTATATTTTGTATTGTCTTTTTTAACTTTTATGATGTTTTTATGCAACAACTTATTGCACTTGTAGCCACATATTTTTGTAAAACAAAAGTATTTAAACTAATTTTTGATTTATGCATTATGTTTACATGTAATTGCTTATTTGTTCGTACGTATTTTCGACGTGTGGTTAGTGTTCACATTTCATAAGACCCGCTTTGTGGCAATTGGTTTCATAATATTTAATTTCAATCATTTTAGAAAACTAACCACGACTGTCGCAAAACGTACATTAAATATTGCACTTATTGTCACATGGTTCAATTTGCGCTAACTTTAACTGCATGTTAGATTTTAATTGCATGTTAGTTTTATTTGCATGTTAGTTTTATTTTGCATGCTAGGTTTAAGAGGCTGTTAATTTTTGTAAATAAAACAACCGAATATTGTAAATACATTTATTAAATATTTTGTGTGTAATAAAAATATGTTTAATTACAAACTATTTGTGTTTTTTCTAAATAACATTAAACAAGTTTATTAAGGTAAAGTATTGGATATATAGTGCTTTTACATATGTGTCATTAGAAACTAAATTATCAGTGAACAGGTTTACAAAGCTTATCATACATGCACCATTCATTTTAAAATATAAATACATTAAACAGTATATGCCGCAAACGTTAGAGCTAAAATCTTGCAAAATTTTTGGATTATGAGACCAGCTGATTGAATTTTGTTGTAAAAATTTTAAATGATAACCGCTTGGAGGGCGGCCGTATGAATCAAAGTATTCCCCATATCCATATTGGTCTATATACACTGCATTCCAATGTTGTCCAGGTCGGTTTGCTGGATCTGTGTTGACGATGATTGCCACAGGTCTTGCAATTCTTGTAGGGAGTTGATCAGAAGCAAAAACATAGCGTTTCACATTCAACAGACTCGGGATTGTTTGCAATATTTTCTGAACTTCCAGTGTATTCATTGCGCCACCAGTCGGATAAAATTAGTATGTTTTCCAATGCACATACAGGCGAACGGATGTTGTGATTGAGGCAACGTACGGCAGCAGTAGTTTTTCGCAAAACTTTTAAAGACGGGCACTCGAGATCCTCCAAATTTACGACGATTTTATTCAGAAAACTTAGAACCTCCTTCTTTTCTTGGCCCTTAACGTACACTTTTTCAAATTTTTTGAGAACTCGTGCTAGCTCTGCTTCAAATTCATCAAAATGTATAGAACCAGAATCCCAGGTTAGACCGTGATGTCTTTGCTCCAGATAGTTTATGCCTTTTTTAACGAAATAGGGCAGAGTGTCATATTTTGCAGGAGGTTTTAAAACGAAAATTGCTAACTGGTTGCCATCTGCTGAAATAACAGCCACTTCTTTCGGAATAAACTGTTTCTTATCACCACGGAACCCTTGCAGATCTACGAAGGCACTGTCCATACTGACGAAATGTTTGAGCATGACTAAATTTTAAAAAACTGTTGTTGGTTTTTAACTACTAAAATCCACCAGCACATTTCTGTGTTTGTCAATTTCTACGACGTTATCGAACTCTGCATAAACTAGACAATTAATAGTTTCTTCTAACGCGTTTTGAAAACCCACCTCTAAACGTAGAGCGCCATTTTTAAGAAGGTTCCAGTGTGTTGTTGCATTTGCAGCCAGATCGGGGGTTAAATCAAAAGCAAATAGACAGTAGCCATAAGGGTAATCTTCACGTTTTATAGCGTTGCCTTCATTGAGGAAGTGTATACCGCTACCCGAGAATAGTGTGTGATATGCTTGAACGTACATGCCATTCTTAGAAAAATCAGGCTGTAGAGGTTTTGAAGGAATTTGTTGACCGTCGATGTATAGGGAGAAATAATTGATTTTGTAGTTATTAAAATTGAAAGGGTTTGCTGCATAATGGCCGTTAAATGCTCTATTCGATACAAAACCTACAATGCATCGTTTTGGTAATTGCCCCAGAAAAATATTATCTAAAGATTTTCTTTGCACACCAGCCGGAATAGTTAACACTTTAACATCGGATCTTGTAATGGGGTATTTAGCAGGCGCAGTCGCCAAAGCTTTGGTATGCGCTAGTAAAATAGATGGGTTTATTTTCATTTTTCTCACTAGTAAGCTGGCATCACTAATTTTCACTTTGAATGTAGATCCTTCGTCTGCCATTAAATTGAACGAATCTCGGGATCTGATAAATTTGACTTTCATTTCAACTCCGTTTATAAGAAATTTTTCTTGATTGAATAAATCGGAATGCACATGTCCCATCATTTCGACTTGCTTACTTGCAGCAGTAAAAAATTTCCGCTTTACAAATCCTTCATTATGCGTAGTGATGTCATCCATGTTATTGGCTGTGTCGTTGTACCATAGTGTGCATGTTAAATGGGTTGATTTAGCACCATTGCCGTAATTCAGCAGAGTTTCAATGTATGAACGGTATGCGTATGTATTGTTTGGCGGGCTCACAAGCTTCTGATTCAAATACACCTCAACTTGATTAAACATAGAGTGCATCCAATTATTAACAGGGCCTACAACCTCTTTGTCGGTTAATGGTGTATCATCTTGTTTAACAATTTTAACAGTAATGTATAACATGGTCTGACTTAAATCGATATAATCGTTACCGTTTCCAGGCACAATAAATTCAATCGGTGCATCGTCATTAAGCGAGGAAAGCGGTTTGTAAAAAATCCATTGTCCATTTTCGATACTGGTTTGAGTTGCGGGCAGAGCGAATAAATCTAACTCTGATTTAACACACTCACAAGACTGCGCATGCAAAAACGCCATTGTGAAAACTACTTGCTGGTGAAGATATCGGTGTAGTTGGGTTTGCTCAGCTTCTTCCTAGCGATTTTTCTTGTAGACTGATTGTAATTCAGAGTGCGTTGCCTTTTATATCCCGATCCTTCCATTAGAGTATCAATTTTTCTATCGGCTTTACGTTTGAGATTCTTTCCAGCCTCCTGTACACGGTTATGGAACGCTTCTTTTAGCGGTCGACTTTCACTAACATCTCCTAAAATGTTAGCGCCTGTCCTTAAAGCTTCCTTTCCAACAACTTTAGCACCGGTTTTAAAAAGAGGCAGGATACTACGAAATATTCCGCCTAAAAAGCTTCCGATCCCATGACCTCTCTGGTAGGCTGCTCCTCTGTAGATAGCTCCAACGCCTTGACCTGCCTGATTGGTGTAGTATTGTTGATAAGGACAATCCATAGCAGCTACTGTATCCTCTTAAAGTGTAGTTTTAAACTCAACGTTCCAAACTCGAATGGCATCACACCCGACGTTTCGGTCCTTATATTTATCTCGATATTCTCAAATTCCCTCTTCATGACATTTATATAATGAGTCGGCGAAAATATGGCGTCTTTGTGGCAACCGTAATTATAATTATCAGAGGTCACGTTAACAATGCGAAGAAGCGGAGCCAAGACATCTCCTACAAGCTGTGGTTCCACAATATCGCAGTAAATAAACATTTGTGATGGTAAACCAACCCAGATATTTGCGGGGTGGCTTGGTACAGGTGCTTCAGCTATATTTATATCAGGTTTATAACCAAGTTGTAAGGCCAGACGTTGTGAAAATCCTAGCATTTTCAATGACGACGTTTTAATTTCAAGAGACACGCGTTTTGTTACTCTATTATATTGAAAATTCAGCAACTTTTCTAATAACCTGTGATTGTTAATTTCGGCTGTAATATGTTCAATGTTTTCATAATTGCCGGGCTGAATACAGATTACGTGCCATCCATCGCTACCATAGTAAATTTGCTCTCTATCACTTTTAAAATATGAATTAGCGTTTTGCAATACTTTTTTCAACTCAGCATACGTTTCTTCTCCGGCTTGCACTTTAGGTATTTCTGTGCGATAATAGACTAGATTTTCTGTATCTGTCACGGCCAAAAAGGAGCATGGATATTGCACTTCAGCAATACCTGTAACCCATTGCCCCGGTAACCTTATTCGTTTAGGGAGCTGCGTTATGAATTGTGCTGTGGTGTTATTTGGAAAATAGCTCATAGAACTATTGCTAAGTAATGTTAGATAAAATTCTTCATCTGTATTCATAGTTGCTGAAGATTAGCTGCAGGAATCCAAGAGTTGAACTTGTCGTTATAATTTCGCCACTTTACAAAGTACTCTTTGCGCTGACCGTGTCCTCTTTCTTTTAACACTTGTTCGACTTTAAACAAAGCGTTATCATCCAAAGTCACTGGCTGTAATTCCTCTTCATAAAAGACGCCCTCTATCGTATCGTTGCTTAAATCAACTATTTCGTACACAGGTGGTTTTCTAAGAATCACTTTTTTAATTATAAACACTTCGCCGCTCCAATTAGTTTCATATCCTTTCTCGAATGCGTCCTTCGTTCTACTAATTCTTACATGTTGGTTCACTTTATATTTAGGCTTCCTGTCGACTCCCATCCCCTTTCTGTACAGATTGTTCCACACTTCCAGTATATTACCATCATTTACTGCGGAGGGTGCCATCTTGATGCTTGAATGATGGCGGTTGTTATACGAAGTCAGTAAATTTTGTAATACGTCTATGTATTTGTATGAATTAGAGTATGTGAAATAGCGCCACATTCTGGTTTTTAATGTTCTATTGAAACGCTCAATGACTGATGCTTTAACATCAGGGTTTTGCGTCACATAAAACGTGATATCGTGTTGTTTGAAAAAATTCTGTACGGCTCTAGCAACAAATTCTTTGCCTTTATCGGTTTGTAAATTTATGGGCGTGTTACCGGCTTCAGCAAATATTTCACGAAATGCGTTTATTACTGAAGTAGCCGTTTTAGATTTAAGAGGCCTCGCCCATGCCATTTTACTAAACACATCAATTACGGTTAGAATAAAATTATAGCCGTCGTTGTGGGGCGCTAAACTACGCATGTCGCAGAGATCAGCCTGCCATAATTCGAAAATGTTGCTAACAATGTACTTGTTTCTAGGGAATTTTTTTCTTGCAGTTTTGTGAATAGTATAGGCGTCCTGTTTCTTTAGCCATTCCTTTACTTCACCACTGGGACGATTATTTTTCACGGAAGAAATTAATGAGTTTGCGCCTGCGAAGCCTACTGGGTTGGCCGGATCATAATAGATGGCGTCCAAATTCATTCTGCTATGTTAAAGTTTAAGACGCTCCCAGCCAGAAATACCCTTTATTTTCGATATCGATCTTTGCGTTGTTTTCGGTGTTTTTCGCGTTGAACCCTCTTGCTTGGACGTTGTTGCAGTCGCTATTAACTTTGATTTAGGATCGACGTCACCCTCCACATCTGATTTACTTACGTCTGGTACATTTTGCCGTTTAGGATCCCCAAATAGCACTTGAGGTACATTGTTCTCTTTAATGTAATCGAGGAACTTGTGTCGGCCTGGCGGATTTGTAGTTTTCTTAGGTCTTAGAACATCATGCATTAAATCAATAATGTTGGAGGACGGCAAAATTTCACCTTTTATGCTGACTGTACCCTTGCCGTCCCACTCCACTTCATCCGACGTTCTTAGAAGCTGTAAAAAGGCTTCACCGTTTTTCTTAAAAGTATTAGGGAGCGTCGATAAAATATATGCGTCTGAAATACCCCTGTTGTTCGATTCTATAGGTATCTTGATTGATTGCCTCGTTTGATCCGCAAAATGAAGATACCTTTGTAAAACCTGATTGTACTGTAGCCATTTATCGTGATCGGTTAATTTAGACGATAAAACCTTTTGCATTTCATCGTCAAGCTGCGATAATATATTTTGCTCTGATTTCTCTGTATCCTTAAAGCGATGCATGAATTCAGGCGGTACAATCATCATTTTTCGGGTATTTTCCATCTTATTTGAAAATAGAACTCAATACACCAGTAATTAATGGAGCTAATATCAGTGGTAGGAAAGCGCCACCCTTCTGTATTAGTATTTGACGCTTTTTTTTTATAGACTCTCCAGGCTTGACTAAACTCCTAAGAACAGCTTTATGCTTCGAGATCGTTGATTTTTGATTAGGCGATAAAGGTATTTTCCCTTTTAAGGTATTATGCACACACTCGCAGATACAATGAATTTGTTTATCGCCTACGGCTTTTAATAATGCGGTTCGCTCCTTTGGTCCGAGTTTATGTAGAGCACGCAACAACTCCGAATTTCTAATTACTGATCGAGACATCACTAGTGAATGAGAGTAAACTGGTTAGTGTACGAGCTTTTATACCCCTTTTTCGGCATATAAATATAGCACGCCCCATCTTGGCGAAAAATCGATGTTCTATACCTCGCTATATCAGGTGTACTTTGCTTTAAGTCGAATAACAAATACCCGTGTGGCCTAGCTGTTGCGTCCTCGTATGCTTCTTGAAGGAATCGAGGATTTTCGGGACATATCTGTCTGGTTAAGTGCTTTATTTGAGCTCTATCTCGCGGATTTTTGAAAAGAATAATGTAATGGGCATTTAGGGAAATATCTCGCTGTCCTTTTCCTTGGTGAAAAATGTTTTGCGTAATAAAAAAAACACTGAGATTGTGGTGATGGCTCCCCTTGGTGAATATGTCCACGACTGAGCTATTTGTTTCCCTCATTAAATCGTCGATTATTAAAAGTTTGGGTTCGGACCCCTCAAAAGATGTCATGTCTGGCAGACCTTGTTGAAATTCGACTAAAGATTTTAAATCTTCGTACAATTTTTGCCACTCGCCATAATACCAAATAACTTTAGCGAAATTTACACTGCAGAGTTTTTTCATATTTTTCAAGAAATTTATTACAAAAAACGATTTGCCCGATCCTGAGGGGCCTGCCACAATAGCCGAAAAAGGATGAGAAAACTGATGCTCCATTTTTATGCAGTGAACGATTATTACAGTAGGGCCGTCGTGAATAAACTAACCTAAAAAATCAACACGCTCATAATAAATACATTAAAACATGGTAGGTGCGGGAATCGAACCCACGACCTCTTTCGAGATCAGATCTTAAGTCTGACGCCTTAACCACTCGGCCAACCTACCTCATGTATAAACCAACACTCGCCGCATAATTAAAAAGAAATACAGTTTAAAACATTTTTATTTACATTTTCATACAATATTTCATATAAACTAGGACATGTACGGTTTCATGCGCTCATCTGTATCAATCAACTTCTGCAGTTCTATAATAACATACATTTTAAATTTGAACACAAGTTCCCACAATAAAATATCGTTAGCGAAAGTCCAGCGCAGAGTATTAAAAATGATTGAATCATCAAGACACAAATTTTCTGCATGTATTACTTTGTCGACGATCACTTCACCAAAATTTTGGAAATTGCACTTTACACGTTTCAAGTCATTTATTTTCACAATCATCAAGTTGTACATCGGCAATAAATTTGATAGTGTTTCATACGTTACGTAAAGAGTAAACTTGTTCTCGGGGTCCTTTGTAATAATCCTGCAGGTATCATTGTTCACGTACTCCACTGTGTGCTCAGTTAATTCACATCTGAAAGTCCCCTGCTTGGCCATCACAAACATGTTCGGTAGCGCTTCCACAAAAGTCATGAACGACTCGGCTGTGAAGGAAACACCAGCTCCAATGTCGGTCTTCAGAATTCTTGCAACAGGCGAAAATTGTTTATAAGGATCCAGTCCCAAATGAACAACTTTGCTGGCGCTATTGTTTAAAGGCACAGTGAGGTCGCATAATAACCGTTTCTTTTCCCGTCGGGTTTGGCGGATCTCAGGCGTCACGATCGGTGCTACGTCATAGGAAGGCATCGTCTCCTCAATGAACACCCGCAGGTCCTCCTCGGTGGCATCTATACGTGGTGAATACCCCTTGGCCTCCACGTCCATGGCTGGTGGTTGTGACGGTGCACCGTGTTGTTTTTTATTTAAAAGATGCGTTTTCTTACTTGTTTTTTCTGCGGCCGGTCTCCTGGTGTAGGGGCCTGGTTTTTCTTGGCACTTATTAACACTTCGAGGATCCATCTTAGGTAAAACTTGTGGTGTTGACACGACGACTAGGAGTGAAGCAGTTTGATGCGCTATAGAGTCCGCAGCCACTTTTATGAAGGTACGAAAAACATTACGGCAGAGTCACCCCACTCTCGAGCCGGAGCATGTCGGTACCTGTGTTTTGCAGTGCAGCCTCTGACGGACAAAGCAAATACGTTACCAAGGTTGAACAAAGAGCGACCAGTCTCGACCTGTTTTAAAAAGGGAACTTAGAAAAAATCGCGTAATTTAACCAGAAGCTATTGCGTAATATTATAATGCGTTTTGAATAAAGTAATGCAGTGATTTCGCTATATAAAATAAGTTCGCTGATTTATTCGCGGATTTCGCTGTTTTAATTATAAAAATAAAGTAATTATTTCATATAGCTTTTCAAATTATGCGCGGTTGAATGGAAATTAACCACTGAGGGAATGGAAATTAACCAGAAACTGGGGACAACGACTATATTGCAAATTATAAAATTATTATTAGTAGCAAAGCTGTTGCATATATAATTTTTTTTAAAATTGTGTCTGCCTGTAAACACAATATGTTAAACATTCTCCATTCTCATAATATAAATTTTTGAAAAATAGTTTGTTTCAACTCGAACGGTGTGACGGCACAGCTGCGAAATGGCATCTTGTTCATTTCCTATATTTCCAAGTCGCCTCGATAGCACAACGGTAAGGTGCTAAGACTGTTAACCAGAAAACTAGGGTTCGATTCCCACTCGGGTCCGCCGCAAATAGATTTTTTAAATTTAAATATTTCCACGAGTGAATGCAAGAGAGAGAGAGAGAGAGAGAGAGAGAGCGATATAGATCTATCAGTTTGAATTTCAAATATTTCCACGAAAATTAAAAACAACCGCCGTGAGAAGTGCGCGCGCACCAAGATGGCCGACACACCGCGAAATTCAAATCCAACAAATTAAACTTAGAAAAATCGGAAAAAATTCAAATTTCAAATATTCCCGCCAGAAATCCAAGATGGCCGCCGAAGTCCGACGCGTAATTCCAGAAGCAAATTAAAAAATCTAATGCGTAATTTAATCAGTAGCACATATGTAAATTAATTAGATCAAACCGCGAAATTAATTAGATCAAACCGCGAAATTAATTAGGTCAATCCGCGAAATTAATTAGGTCAATCCGCGAATAAAACCGCGAATTAAACCGCGAATCCGCGAATCAAATAAAAAGTGGAGGGGGTTTCTGTCCTCCTTCTACTATTATATCAACGCTTTTAATATAAATTCGGAGATCCCATTAATTTTTGGTTGAAATAGGCTAACGAGAAGTGATACTTTACGCTTCTCATTCTTTTTCTGTTTTCAGGTAATTATTTGATAAAAATAATATTCTTTAAAACAAGATCATATATTATACAATTATCTACCACTTTTATTTAAAAGCGTTTTTTGTAAGTATACAGTGTGAGAAAAATGCTAGGAATCTGACTACAGGACAGGAAAACAAAAAGTTGGATCAGACAAAATACCAATATAGCTGACATCACCGAACACATACTACGACAAAAATGAAAGTGGGCGGGTCATCTCTTGCGAACACAAGACAATCGATGGATGAGGAAAGTAACAGGGTGGAGGTCAAAACTTCTTTCTAGCAACTTTTAATGGACTTAAAGATTACGTTATCAATTTTTTATCCTACGTTTCGTCTCCAAGCAACCATCATCAACTTCATTTTTTTTAAATACAGTTCTTATTTTCTGATGTAAAATTTTAAGAAGCTATTTTTATTTTGAATTGAACAATGTATCAATGTACGTTTCGAGTCCTTTTTGTCCATCATCAAAAAATATTTGGATACGGTCTTTTGTCGTCCTTTATTTCAGCGTTGTAATTTACAGAATATACGGTACTCCCCCACCCCAGAAAAGCGCCTTTCGCTGCTTTCCAAGAATACTTCAACACTCAACATCGCTCCGTTTCGCTAGTACAATGAAATGTTATGATAAATAACTGGTATCATAAAAATTGTCAATACGCACTTCACTCCGCTTCACAGTACAATGTTATTGTCTATTGTTATAAAAATTATTGATACGCGCCCTTCGGTGCTTTCCAAGAATACTTCGGCACCTTACCTTAGCGTTTATTATCAAATTGAATGTATTATTAATGAGTGTATTTAAGAAAGCAGTTGAATGCTGTAAAAAATGCTGTTCGTTATATCATGTAAAAAAATTATTTTAATGCTTAACCAAAACAAATTTATTAATTATTTCATTTCAATCAAATTTTAACAGAAAAACAAAATCTGGCAACTATTGTTTGGGTCATGGCACGTGGGTCACACGTGGGAACTTAGAATAAGTTAACGGGGTCATTTTTGAATTGATGTCGGTATATCGAAACTTTGATTTATATGTCGGTTTAGCGAGGTGTTAGTGTTGTATGAAAAGATCAGAAAGTGCCATATCTTCGGATTTTTCCTTCGACCATACCTCAAAAGTGTATGTTGCCTTCATTTTCGGAAGACCTATCGTATGAAAAACATCTAAGACCTCAGGAAAGTTCCTGGCGACCGGAGTCGTGTACACATACGAACATACGTACACCGCACACCACGTTTAGGCACCCCGCAATACGAGGGACGGATCTAGTGGGCTGGGGTCTTCACCAAAAGATCCGCACAGATAGTTGACTCAAGAGCGGTATTCGATATGAAGGAATTACGATACTTCGTACTTTTCGTGTCGAAGTAAAAAAAGTAATAAGCCATAGTGAATGTATTTTATTTTTAATTTTAAATATTGTTTATAAGAAAGAAAAAATAATGAACACTTACAGTTTCGACAAAAATAAAATTATCGTTTTTTATGATTTATAACGCTCGTTTGCGATAATAAAATTTATATCTCAAGGCTTCCTATCAAATAACCTGCCACTTGATGTACAGGATCCCTATCGTAAATACTACAGACAGAAAAAGAACTGATACTTTTTCTCTATTTTTCAAGAAAAGTTGGTTGCAAAAAATATTTTTTCAATGGTTTTCCTAACTCTGAAGAGAGACGATAAAAGTGCATCAATAATCACTCTTATATTTTTTATTTAAAAACAAAATTCAACGTGTTTTTTAAGTAAAACTGATTAATCTTATCAAAACTGTAAAAGATTGGCGCTGCAACCAATGTTTAAATTTCCCGCCTAGTTTGAAGTGAAAAGCACACGTCACTTAGGATTCAACGATTATCAACCTGGGGGTAATCACCCCCTTGGGGTAAAATTGTCTTCACAACAAGATCAAAACATTAAACATTCGCAATTGATATGAATTGAAAAAGCTATCCTTCGTTTAGCCGGTCGCGCTCGAAAAGACCAAAAGAGCTCATCTTATAATTTATAAATAACAACACCTGATATTAAAAAAACTAAATACTAAGAAACAATAATTATACAAAAATATGTCCTAGAAAGCCCGTTTTATTCAAAAGCTTTTCTCGTTCCTTTTACTTTGCTCGTCAAACTCATATTTATTGTATAAAAAATAAAATACATTAAGTATGTACTACTGGATTATAAAGTACCGTTTATGACATAGCTTCGCTGCAATAAAATAGCTCTTTAGTTAGGAAAATAAAGTTTGTTTTATTTTACTAGTACTATAAAGTACCTTCACGTCAGATGTCAATGTCAAAATAAATGTTTGTCAATATCAAAACAGATGCTTGTCAATATCTATGAAGGCGCTCTAATGTCAATCTGCTTTCTGTCACAGAATAGACGTACAATTTGTAAACTCGTACATAATATGACTTAAAAGACTCGTCTCCATTATTGACCTCGCTCGCAAAACTCGCTCAGCTATAAAAGGGATTTGTCATAGTCCTACATTATGTAATTGTTATATAAATAGCTATCATTCAGCAAAATCCGGCAAACTACTTTGCATTATATTTTATTTTTTACACAAAACATATGAGTTAAACAAAAGAACTAAAAAAGCTATACACGCTTTTGAATACATCAGGCTTCTCATTAAATATTTTTTGTAATAAAATACATGTCCTTCAAAAAAGTTAATAAGAACATGTATAAGGCTTGCTAATTTAAACACCATAGTCATACGTAAAAATTAAAACGCATTTAATAAATAAGTACTTATATTATTGGTATCGCCAAGTAGCTCAGTGGTTAGAGCATTGCAATGCGGTGCGGAAGTCTGGAGTTCAAATCCCAGAATCGATGCCTGGCGGGTGGCCTACCCAGTCGCTTTAAATAATTGGGGACCTGCGTTCGAAAGAACAAGGGGTAATAATGTGGTTGTCTAATGTGTGATGCTCACCACATCACCACGTGTCATGAATTTGACACGCGACAGCCGGGTGTGAGAGCGAGGATACGGAAGCTCTGACCTTCCCTCTTGCAGGCCAATCTGCTTCATGGGGTGTTAGTGCCTCACCATTATTTATATTATTGGTAGAACATATCTGCCAATTTTCACTTTAACATCCTTTTCCAGTTTTCAGTAAAATTTCAAAAAACTCATTTTAACATTAACTCCTCTAGAAGAGTGTAACTCCGCAGGGAGGGATTTAAAAGAAGAAGTTTACATACAAAATTGTTATGTTTGTTTTGACGTCCCCTATGACCCCTAGAAGCTTATCGGTTGAATTTTGAGTTATGAAGTAACATCAAAAGAAAGCTCATTAAAATGGCTTTTAAAAAATACAAAAATATACAGAGCGTTCCATTTGAAAAAAATCGAAATGATTAAATTTGCTAATATTGAGCACCCTGTATGACATTAATATCAAGATTCACCATTTTACACTTGAGAGGTAGCTTACGACAATCATAATTGTTTAAAACGTTTTCCTTCATTCAATTGTTTTCTGTTGCTTACAGCAGACGCCTGAAGTTTAGCATTTTTTGCATAAAATCGTGAACATCTCCAAAACGGTTGACGTTAGACCTATACAACTTTATATCAAAATAATGAGTATTTCAATGTAAAACTTTTAAATTACCCAAATATAGGGCATTCTATTAAAAAAAAGTAAGTTTGATTCGCCACACTTTTTTGAGCTACCCTGTATAATCAAAAGTATTTTTGTAATGCGCACCAACTGCAACTTTTATATACACAATATTCATGTAACTCTATGCTTGTGATTGTAAGAGCAAATAAAACTCGACATGAAAGCCGTACACCTATAATCTACACAGTGGTCCAATAAAGTCAATTCTACACAGGTGATGAGAATTTTACGGAAGTTAAATGTACGTGCAGACTTTTTTCACGCGTACGTCATTATTAAATTTAAATGTCAACTGTAATTAAACATCAACATTCACTTTTCAGAATGAATTTTTATTAAGAAATTAATATTTAAAATTCGTAATAAATATTGAAAGCAGCCAACACCTTAAATACGTGTATACATACACATGTGATATGGAGGTAGTAACTAGTCCATCCTGAGGCCTAAGTACGTACGAACTTTGTTCACCTCCATCCAAAAATTATTCGGATCAATTTAAAAAAAATGAGTTTCGTTTAAAAAACCATTTTGAAGAACTGTCATGACACCCTTAGATAAAAAACTTAAAATGAAATTAAAGACGTTTTTCATTTGAAATGTCACTTATGTGGTATTGTGAGATTCAGAAATCTATATAGAATCTAAAATGCAATAATATATTGCTACGTTTAGTGATAGCTCCACATTTGAACTAGTCATATAATTTAAGTAGTGATTATTTTTCTTTAAGCTTGCCCTTAATTAATGTAATGCACCATGTTAATGAACCTATAATTACTTTCAGATCAATTATTTCAATTAAGTACTCTTATTTCAGGGTGGTTCGCCAAATCTAGATCTCTATTAGTTGAAGTTTACATTTTTATTTTAATTCTTGACTATTTAATGACATCAAATGTCAACTTGACTTCTACATTGACTCAAACCAGGTATTGACAAATCTATTTTTACATTGACATAACTATCAATTAACTCACCAAAGTAAGTACTGTTTTGTATTTTACTCTTTCTTTTATTGTTCGTTATTCAAAATGCTTTGATATTAATTACTAACACAAACTTTATCACTTCTTCAGCTCACACTGCCAATATTTAAATACCACTTCTTCTATCCTCAAGAGATCCCGATGTTCACCTTATGCAACACCTACAGCTTATTCCTGTCAACCAACTCCAAACGTCCGCAGAATCCGGTATCGCTCCCCTCATCAAACGTCATCTTCACGCCAATAGACTCCTGGTAAGTTTCAGCTTTATAAATGAATCTAATCTTATCTTGTTTATTCCTTAGATAGTCTTCTGCACTCAGCAACCCCAACAGAAGCTGTCCAACTCCAGCGGGCACTCCTACTAACCTCCTTTTAGATGAATGACCTCACTTCCATACAACCACAAATGTAAACAATGAATATTTAATTATGTATCACCTTCACCAATAAATCCAATTTTCTCCAATTCAGTAGTTCTCTGGTTCTTTCTATTTAATTCACTGTATTAGACAATCTTTTCACTGATTGTTTAGTTTTAATAAATTATTATTTCATTTTCATTTCTACACCTCGTAGATTTGTTAATAGCCATTAAATTTGTATACTACCAAATAACTATACAAATAAGGCATAATTTATTAACTTTATTGATCAAAATTAAACATTTCAAGACTATTTGTACATTTTTTACTTGTTTTTACAACTGACTAAACAAAATTTTCATTTCTATTAGATACAATTCTTCTTGCCCTCTTATAAATTTTAAATATCCTATTATTACATACTATCAATTCTTATTATTATAACAAATACATTTGTCAATTGTAACCTTGGCTTGAAACTTATTAAAATTAACTGCAACCATCAAAATTTGAATACTCAATTGCTATTTATACCTTAAATTACCTTACTCATTGTCTTAATTAATTTTATCATTCTTATTGAACTTTACACCCAATCTTTATTAAACCCTTTAGAATTTGATTATAATTGACCTTCCAAATTTATCATTTCTATCATCCATATTTTAAAACTACCGTTTGCATATCATAACAATATAGTGTTCCATTAGTCTATCTGAAAATCAAAATTTGGTATCCTTTCCGCTGAAACCGGAAGTGAAAAGAATTATTTAGATATATCACAAAGTGACAATTATGAAGTACATACTATATGCCAAATTTCAATAATTTATCTTGAAAAAAGAGACAAAATTAGATACGATCAGTTCTTATTGAACCATCAGTTTCGAGCGTAGGACTACGACATGCAATTGTTGAGTTGAAATGAGCTAGTCGAGTATGATATGACAAGTAGTTTACACAATTGTTACAAACACGCGAAAAGAATTTTGAAATGTTAGTTTAAACCACTGCGATATGTTTTTTATATATTTGAATCGATCTTGTCGAGAGATTTAAAATGGTACCACGCACAGTAGCTTGCACTCACGGTTGTCGAGATAGACTGATTCAAATCCAATGACAAACCTTAGTATTATTCGAGGTGAGCATCGCGCGCACCATTTATAGCGCAATACGCGTGTCTAATACGTGTATTGCTGTTTACGAATATGCTTACACGATTAATGTTCTGTAGGTACTTTTAACAATATAACCATTTCAATTTGGACCTATTTCGGTCGTAAGACGCCCCATACTACGAGCCCTGTTAGACGTAGTCCTACGTCAAAAGGGGCGTATACCATGATGAAATTACACTCAATATACTGAATTTATACCATAAAATTCTTGAAAAATTTTGCGCCAACCCAATAACAACCAACAACTAGACATTACAAAAAATAAACTAAAAACAGCCGCTATCAGCCTACTATTTAAAAATCGAGTAACAAAAAAAAACGAATAATTAAACAGCAAATAATCGCTAAACCTAAACTCAAAATTTCTCTCTTTCAATTCAAAATATTTAAAAATTGTGTGAATAATTCGCATTTTTTTTCGATTGCAATCGTCTTAAATATACCCCAATTACATATCCGAGTCATTAATTTTTCTGTACTTGGGTGGCAGTAAAATGTAAAAAATAAAGCTGTCAAAATATGATGATAAATAGCATTTTGATTTTCTTTATAATATATATCTACCGCCCGATCTATAAAAAAGGTCCTAGCTTATAGCCCTTTATTTAAAGATTTAGGAGCCAATAAACTATATATATATATTATTCAATGCTATACTTTTATCTAGATTTTGAGGATATTAGTTTCGACTATCACTATACAACTTTTTTATTTTAAATTGAACACCCTGTATATTCTTAGATATTTGATAAGATTTTTAATTCTCTTCATTTTGGTATAACATAGGGTTTTCCTGAAAAATACTGCCTAAAAATCTAAAAATGTATCAAATCCAGAATTCCATGGCCTTTCGGATTTAAATCTAGAAGTCTAGAAAACGCAAGTAAACAAAGAACAATCTTTGCTGGTGATTGTTTTTATTAAGTCGATCATTAATAAATGATTTTATCAGCAAACGTCACCAAAGTGACAACTTATTTGTCTTTATTGACAAGGTAAAAGTGTCACTTTATCTGCCTAAGCAGATAAAGTAGCGACTTTTGCGTACTTTATCTGCCTAAGCACACAAAATCGTTGCTCTCTTTCTTTTTTTCAATGTTTGTTCGCTATTTCCTCCGAAGATACTGGACCGATTTAATTGTATGATGGCTTAAAATTTTGCTAAATTTTTAGACTTAGATCGTAGGCCGGTTTTTATTTTCAAAAAGAGTACGAAAAAGTTTTAATTTAAATAAACCTTTAAGCAGCGGATCGGAGCATCTGTCGCCGTGGGTTATGGTGGGACAGCTGCTGTGGCCGTGTGCTATTAGCTCGGGTGATTCAGTATGTTCATATATCATTACAGTAGCGCGTTATTTGAACAACAGAGGTTGGCGCAGGGGTACAGTGCTCGCCTGTCACGCGGGTGGCCTGGGTTCGATTCCCGACCGATGCATCCTTTTTTTAAATTTATATTAATGAAATTTACCTGAATACGTTTGCGGATAAAATAGTATATGTTATTCGGAGTAAAAGTGCCTTTATGTGGCTTAGCTGAATTATTTGCCTCACTAACGTTCGGCTAAATAAACTTCAGCTTCGCCACATAAAGTATCACGTTTACTCCTAATAACATAATCTACTATAGTTCACCATTTTCGGCATTATAAGCAAGTATAATTTACTTAACAAAGATGAAAATCGCTATAAATTGACATTATGAAAGGATGTAACCTTAAAAACAAATAATTGAACCTAGTTACGAGGAAAAGCAGAGAATATGACAGAAATTGAACTCAAAAACATGCATTAAGTAGTTTACAAAAATTGTTCAAAATATAGTCCATTATTGTCAATTTGACACTTTTCTTTTAACTTTTACTGAGTGGAGTAACATATTAGCTGGAGTATAGTTAGCCGCCTTTCTTATACTGTTTTTTAACTCTTCAGTATTTTCGGGCATCGTGAACAAATCTGATTTTTAAAATAGCTCCAGAGGAAAAATATAAACGAGCTAGATCCCAAAGTCTTCGATTTGTAATATTTCTCTCAGCAAATCTTAAGCGATACATTCGTAATGTTGCAGCACTGTTTTTACTGTATTCATTATAAATCTGTAGCATATCAACTGTTTCGTCAATTTCTGCCATTGCCTATTAACAAATAAATCTAATGTATAATAGTATATTATGTTATTAGGAGCAAAAGTTATATTTTATGTGGCGAGGCTGGACGGTTTATCTGCCGAGCTTGCGAGGCAGATAAGTACAGTCGAGCCACATAAAGATACTTTTGCTCCGAATAACATATAGTATTTTTTCTTAAAACGTTTTTATAACAAATTATTTACAACTTTGTGAACAAAATTCGAAGAAAATTACTTGATCTCGTCAGCGGCAGATAATATTATCTGCCGCTGACGAGCGGCAGATAAAGATGTCAGCGGCAGATAAAGTCGTCAGCGGCAGATAATAACTTTATCTGCCGCTCGTCAGCGTCAGATAATATTATCTGCCGCTTGGCAATAAAGTGACAGTTTAGCATCATCAATCCAGCAGTATAATGCCATATTTTACTGCCGTTCGAAGAAAAACTCGTTTAATGATCGACTTAATCAACACAATCAGTAAAGATTGTTCTTTGTTCTGTTTTCTACGATTTCTAGATTTAAATTCGAATTTCCATGGAAATCTAGATTTGATATATTTTTACAATTTTTTGGCAATACATTCTACGAAATTCGTAACTTATGTTATACCAAAAGAAAGAAAATTAAAAATCCTCAAAAAAATAAAACAAAACGGTTTAAAAAATAAAAATTCAGTCACCGTACTGGAATAAATTTGTTCATCTGATATTTCCTTTCCTAGCCCTAAATTCAATCGTTTTTCAGATTTAAACTTTTCCGGTTTTTCTCGCTTTTTCGTTTGTTATTTCTTGTTTCGGCAGTGGTTGGATTTGTATTTTCTAAATCTGTTCTTTGTGCTGGGAGAGTTGCAAGTGTTTAAAGTCGCATATTAACGGCTTCTGTTTGTTATCCCTTAAACTAAAGCATCTTAAGGGGCTTAATTTGTATTTTTTTGGTTCAAACTCGCATATTTGAACAGTCGAATTTATGGATAGAAAGTAAGATATCAAAGGGAGCTCGTTAAAATATACCTGGGTGTTCATCTAAAAACATCCGATTATTAGATTTGCAAATATTGAGCACCCTGTATAGCATCAAGAGCCACCATTTTACACTCTAAAGTTAACCCATAAGAAATATTTTTTTTATTCAATTGTTTTCCGTTATTACAGCAGCCGCCTGAAATTCTGCGTTTTTTGCATAAATCGTTAGTATCTCCAAAACAGTTTTTGTTAGACCCATACAATTTTATATTGAAATCATTAGTATTGCAATGCAAAGCGTTTAACCTGTCTAAATATTAAAAAAAAACCATAAAAAAGTAGAGTGATTCGCTACACTAAGTCACCCTATATAATCAGAAGTAATACTATAAGTACTTCGATATTATCGGGTTATATGTCGATAACTTGTTGTACAATAATAAAAGAGTGTCAGTTTGACAGGTTAAATAGTCCGACCGCGTCAGCGGGAGGATTATTCTGTCAAACTGACACGATTTGTTATTGTGCAGGAAGTTTGAGACGTATAACCTGTTCGAAGTACGCATTGTATTCGATTTGATTATTTTTTGAGTAAATTTTAATATTAGGAACAAATAAATATTTTATTGGCAGTTCGATTTGTTTGTATTAACCTAGCTGAAAGTCATCTCCATGCAAACAACATCAAGTTGACAAAAGTTATGTATTGCGTTGCCTAGTGAAGTTACTCTAGTATAATCGATTTTGTATAATCGAAATTATACAAGATAACTTAACTAAATCCAGCCTTCTGATTGGTTGAGATCGCTACGAAAAAAATAATCAAATATATTTTAATAATTACAACTTCTATATAAATGATTTTTATGTAACTCTCACAGCTTTAGTAGAACGTTACACCCCCTCATCGTTCCTGGACCGTGTATATAAGGCATCTGACCTTTGTATTTCATTATGGTTAACGGGTTGTTTGATGTTGATGAAACCCCAAACGTTCCTTTATATGAAGTGACGTGCAAGTGGCTAACGAGGGCGTGGGAATCTTTCAAAGGTTCGATTTGTTGAAGGTGATCGGTTTGTTAGTAAAAATAGCAAACGTTTCATCAAGACCAGGGCCGGATTTAAGATGTGGGTGGCCCGGGGCCCCTTTTGGTGGGAGGCCCATTGTTTCAAGGTGTTGCAATATGTAATGCAAAAACACCAAATGAAACGAACACAAGTTTATTTACAAAATTTATTTACGCAGAGAAATTCAGTTAACATTATTAAATTTTTTCATTAAAAAGTATAGTAAAACATAATACAAATAACACATAAATATACTACAAATCAGCTAATGAATAACGATATAACCATTACAGTACAGTCGCTTTCCTTGATTTTCGTGTTGCAAAATTGCTAATGATCTCACTAAAGTCCAATTCACGCAGTATATCTGACTTTTAACATAATGCAATTTGTGATTTTCAAGTAAAAACATACTAAACATTTTATTGTTAATAATTATAACTGGTGTAAATTAGTAAATTCAACCATTGTAATTAAATTTAATGTGCAGTACTATATTGTTGGAAGAACAGGCGAGTTCACCAGTACAATAACTTTTTATGATTTTAATAGTAGTTTATTTATCTAGAACGAAAAGTGGCATTTTAAAGACGAGAAAGTTGTTTACGTCCGAGGCGTTAGCCGAGGACGGAATTACTTGTGAGGACCTTTAAAAACACTTTTCGTTCGTGGTGAATACAACGGTTTATTTCATACTGCAAGTTTAACGAATTTTAAATGAAAAGTTGTAAATAATTTCAAATGTCATGTCAACAACTGATGTATAATTTTAAAGTACTTGAACTTTAAAATTTTACTTTAAAGTACTAGGACTTTAATGTTCCATTTTTTGTACAATAAATAAGTTTTAAAGTACTTGAACTTTAAAATTTTACTTTAAAGTACTAGGATTTTAATGTTCCATTTTTGTACCATAAATAATCCGAAAAATGTAATTTTTGACATCAGTATGAAATAAATAATTTTAACTAATTTAAAATATATAGTTTAATTATTACATTTCATATCAAGCTAGAGAAGTAAGAAGTAAGACAGAATGTATGGAAATTTTTGTTAAATGTTTATAAACAGTTCACAGCAAAGAGACATTTTTGTGATATTTACCTCTATGTTGGTGGGAGGCCCAATCTTGGTGGGTGGCCCAGGGCCCGCCCCCCTTGGGCCCCCCGCTTAATCCGGGCCTGGTCAAGACAATGTTAAAAATTATGTTTTAGACAAATGGTTTTACAGCAACCTACCTTCAATAAATTGAAATTCGTAGATATCGAGAGAAACTATAAACTTAGTTAACGCAGAGACTATTTGTAAAGATATAAAAAATGTTTACAATTATTACTTCAGCAACTGACGAAAATAGAAAATTACATTTTCTTGAAATTATGGGTGAGCTGGTGAGCAACAACTCTATGTCAAATTCGAGGTTAGCAGGTTAGGTTTTGCATCAGTGTTGACACAGACTGACGCAAAACTTAGCCTGCTAACCTCGAATTTGACATAGACTTACAGTGTCACCGACAATACATTTCAGTATTGCCAACTTATTTAGGCTATCCAGGGCCTGCTGCAATTGAGTTTTGAAAAAATCACACTGTGTATCAACCGCACGCTAAGGAAGCAATTCATTATTGTCCATATTCTATTCGGCATTGCTGGAACTGCAGTTAACAGTAACCGCTAGTAATAACGCATTCAATTAGTTATTAGGTTATCCCGTTATCAGTTCTCACGTTTAAATTATAAATTTACTTCACCACGAGATTCAACATTCCAGAAGCTACTACACCAAGAGGTTCAAGAAGCTCCTGTAAAACTGCCAATGCCATATTGTTTCCGGGAGAAAAAACATTTGAGGGGGGTAAAATACCACGCATTAACAAAGCTCTTAGTTACAACGAAGTGGCGACGTTTTAAAAACTAAATTCTAGATATACGGTGCTATGGGCCCTTTTGTGTCCTAGACGATTTCCAAATGTTGTTTGGGTTTTATATTGTATGTTATATTTTGCCATAGAACTGGTTGGTCAGGAAAATCTCAGGCAAGTAGATTCCAGGCAAAAATAATGGCCCAACAATTGCTTACCAAGAGGAAGTTTTCTCCATAATATCTGGATATGAAGTGTTCTTCCAGTGGTCGGTATCGACGTTTGGCGTTCTTCTTGGTCATTTCGACTAACGATTCACACTTTAAAATCAGGACGAAACACAATAAACCGCACAACACGATACGACGATCACAAGGACGTGCACGAAAGTGGTCAAAAATTAGTTTTGGGCCTGATACCACACCTTTTCAAAAACTCGTGCGATAGGACGGTTTTTGCGTTTATAGACTTCGGATTTGTAGGTGACAAATGTGAGACGCGCTAAATTGAAATTTCGAAAACCAGTGTTGATCAAGATGCTAAAACAATAGAGAACTACTTGAAAGTGTAATTTTTAATTAGTTGTTAGATGACCATTTAGAAATGTGTATTTAAGCTAGATGTATAGATAGTTATCCTATAGTAAACAGTAAATGGATACAGCAGTATACAGGGTGGGTCAATATTCACTCCCCAGCTCTCGGATATCTATTCTACAATTAAAAATAAGACAAAAATGAAGAATACTAAAATTCCGAAAGCACATCCGTTTTCAAGTAAAATTGAAATAAACAATTTTTTTAAGTTTCGTTTAATCTCAATAAATTCAAATACAAGAGAAAACTTAAAATATTAAAAAATAAAACTATCCAGGTCAAGATAAACATCAGCAAAACATCTAATTCCTTAAGAAACCCTAAAAAATGTTAGCATTTTCGTTAATATACACATGTAACCTATCACTAAAGTTCCTGGCAACAGAATTGAAATTATCATCATTTATTTCTACTATTGGGGCAATCATCCATCCCGGCAGGCACAGTAAATTAACCTTTTCTTTTATGTATCCCCACAGCCAAAAATCGAATGGAGTTAAGTCGGGAGACCGGGGTGGCCACGCTATTGGTCCACCCCGCCCAATCTATTTATTAGGAAAACGGCGATTAAGAATTTCCCGCACTTGTAATGTAGCATGTGTAGGCGCTCCATCGTGTTGAAAAGGTATTTTTGCACGTTGTTGTATAGGAGTATATTTTGTATGTGAATTTCCACCCCCTCACAGACAAACAGATTCCGATATCCCGAAATTTAAATACTTCGCGTATTGACTGGCAAAAGTTAGCATCCATGAAATAATTTACCAGTCAATTGTGAGTATAATTAAATAGATCATACCAGGCCTGTAGCCAGAAAGTAATTTTAGAAGGTGCTTATGAGACAATTTTTTTTAGTAAAAACCTAAATACAGTCGTCATATCAGGCAATTTCTGCAAAACTCTTATATCCAATACAACTGTACTAATTTTAATCGGGAATCTATTTTACAATGCTGTTTTTTTTGTCTAAATTGGCTCTTTACTATATTAAAATAAGGTGTCGTCACCACACGACTTTTTGTACTGCTTGTAAAAATATGATTTTGCGATTATTTCGAAAACTTGTTTGGCAAAAGTTATAGACAATTACGAAATATATAACACTGCTTTAATCAATTTTATCCTCATTATTAATTTTTGAAGTTCGAGAAAATGTTTGTAAACATTTTATTTTATTTTATAATCGTGAAAAAATCACCTTTCGAGATTTCTTCGGGTCTTCACGTTTCTGGGTTCCATCTCCATCCATCTGCCTGTCCGTATGTCTGTCTGTCTGTCTGTCTGTCTGTCTGTTTGTTCGTGGTGTACCTCAAAAAGTATTTATTGGATGAATATGATATTTTTGTGAGGGTTATATGTTTACCTGACTTGAAACCGAATATACTTTCGGTCAAATATATACACGGCGAGTATTTAAAAAAATAAAATGTTGTTTATTTTTGCTTTAACGCAGGAACAGAGAACAGTAACAATTAGAACATACCTTAGGTTTTTACCATTGATGAAAATGGAACCCAACAAATACAGGGTGAATATCGTAAAATGGACAGAAGTGTACCACGATCAACGCTTCTTTTATAATATAGCCAAAAGCGAATCCAACTGATGTGCCGGCGTGGGTTAGCGGTTAAAGCATCGCACTAGCAATTAGTAATCGGATTCCGTCTGGATGACCTCCTGGGAGCAGAAGTTCGAATCCTAGAGACTGTAATATATTTTTTTGTAATTTGCAAATTTATATAATTTGAGTGAGGGAAATTCCGTGTAAACTCTTTTCTTCTTCTTCTTCAGGTGCAAACTCTTCGGAAAAGAGTTTTAGCGAGCATTACGCGGAATGCTGCAATTCTATTTAATTCTGTAGATGTCAATTTGTACCAATCGCTTAGGTTTTTCAACCAGGATAGTCGTCTTCGGCCTGATGGGCGGTGTTCCTGCATTTTTCCTTGTAGTACCCGCTACAATAAGCGATATTTGAAGCTTTGTATAATGTGGCCAAGATATTGTAATTTTCCGGGCTCGGTCTCTCAGTGGTTAAGTATTCTGACTACTGACCTAAGGGGTCGCGAGTTCAATTACCGATCCAGGTAAAGTTTTTAAAAATAAAAAATGCCATCATTCGGAAGTGATGTAAAGCCAGTTTACATAAATCAAGCAAGTAAAGACACCCACTATTGGTTCCTTTGATGTCAAATTATCTATTTGAACGACCTTGAATGGCTCCTGGGAGGGTACTTTCCGCTATTACCAACAGATGGCGCCACTACTTTACCACATCAAGGGTGGTATAGAGTTTCTGTATATTATTAAAATTATCTTATTAGTATTATGCAGGAACTAGGGTTTCCAGTCCCGGGATCCGGTCCCGGGACAGTCCCGGGATTCTACCACAAAAACTGAGTCCCGGGACCACAGCCAGAACAGGCGAAGTCCCGGGACCATGTCAACATGTGTGCGTATGCGTATACTCGATATCAGAGAATTAGGATGGGTATTCACCGGCGTGCAGCGTATTACTCATGCCTCTTGCACATTCTGCATTATTTGCGTTTTGCGTAAGAAGGAGATGTATTATTTTCGGTAGGTTAGAATTAAACCTGTGTGTTGTTTCACGCACATTTGCATATACTCTTTAATTTATGTATTTGTCTGTTTTTTTTGTTAGATTTAGATATGTGCGAAGAAGCTGAATAATTTATATTTTTGGGTTTTAAGTTTGTTCATTATTTGTCTGCTAAAGTTACAATTAGAATGAATTCCGATTCGCAACCTACCTTCATTTTACAGTTTAAAAAATAACGATTTGAAGTCAATATTGCAACAATTTTATATATTGAAGATTAAACAATTGGCGAAATGTAAAGTTGGTTCCTACAAAATTATCATAATCAGAGGCAGCTTGACGAAAGGATTACACAAGCACTTTGCAGTTCAAACAAAAGCAAAAGATGAAGAGCGACAGACATTTTTAGTACCAGAAGAAAGCAATTAAGTTGTAGACGAGCCCCAACGCAAATTATCAGCACAGAAATACTTTATTTAACTTAGAACACTTGTTTTTTTTTTAATTGCATTCGGAAATTTTACCTGAACACTTTCCCTTTCGGGACCATTTTCGGGATCTTCGGGACTAGTCCCGGGACTTGAAATTTAGCTCGTAAGTCCCGAAAACACTTTTGGTCCCGGGACTTGGAAACCCTAGCAGGAACTCTAGGTTGGGATAAGGTCACTAGGTCAAGTTAGCTAACGTGATTTAGTGACCTTAGGTTGGGACTCGTTGTTTTGACATCTGACCCCGAGTCGCTGTTCATGGACTATAGACAGGTTTCAACATTTGCAATGAGTGTCTCTACTTGTTTCATTTATGTACGCTAGTAAAACCGTGGGTCGCATGTTACTATGATGTGTAGCATGTAAAAATTCCTTACTAGGGTTGGAACCGCCCATAGCAGTTGGTGTCTAAGATACCTGGTACTCCGCACTCCGTTTCAACTTCCCCCTGCAGCAGTTACCGCTTTGTGGTAATTTTTAGTAGCAACTTCCACGCCATTTAACCTCTTTGGGGGGGGGGGGGGGGTGAATGTTGAATTTTAACTTCATGTCTGTAATAGTTAACGCGCTATCTAGAAAAACACATTTACCCCATTTAACTCTTTTGAAGAGTAGCGATGAAAAGCATCAAAACAGGGAAGTCATGTGGACAAGATGGCATTGAACCAGAGATGATAAAGTATTTAGGCGAGAAAGGAAAAGAATGGATTCTAGAGTTATACAAAGAAGCATGGCGGACGGAGAAAATACCAGAGAGCTGGCAAGAAAACATTATAATCCCAATACACAAGAAAGGCGAATCCACACGTTGTGAGAATTACAGGGCCATATGTCTATCCTCCACCTGTTTTAAACTATACACAAAAATAATAGAAAGGAAATTAAGGAAAAGAATCGATACCAAACTGGCAGACGAACAAGCGGCTTACAGGACGGGAAGACAAACAAACGACAATATTCAAATACTAAGAAACTTGATAGAAAGAAAAGAAGAAAAAGGAAAAGAATTGTTTGTAACTTTTATAGATATAAAAGCGGCTTTCGATGCGATTCAGAGGAAAATCATATGGAGGTGCCTCGAACAGTTAAAAGTACAAGTAAAACTGATACGGGTAATAAAAAGCATTTTTAAGGATGTAAAGGGAGTGGTCAAGATAAGTGGAGAGGAGTCAACAAGATTTAAAATGGAATTAGGAATAAAGCAAGGAGACAGCCTCAGTCCGCTATTATTCATAGTAGTAATGGATAAACTATTAAAAAACACCCGACTGAAAACAGCACAATATCAGACTGTGGTAGGATATAACAGACTACTGCCAATAAGAGTCGACTGCCTCATGTATGAGGACGATATAGTCCTAATATCAGATACCCACAGAAAAATGAGAGAACTAACGAGAATATGGACTGAAGAAATCGAAAACTTGGAAATGGAGGTTAATACGGACAAATGTAAAACTATGATAATTAACAATAAAGCACGAGAAGAAGAAAGAAGAATAGAAATCAAAGGAAAAAATGTAGAGATAGTAACGACATACGAATACCTAGGCAGTGTAATATCAGAAGATGGAAAGATGGACCTAGAGATAGCCAAAAGAACAAACAAGAGCGGAAAGATCTACTATGCATTAAATAAAACTATCTTCGGAAAACGAGAAATAGACGTGAAAACCAAGTTACGGGTCTACAATACGATAGTACTACCCACACTGACATACGCATGCGAAACATGGGTTATACATGAGAAGCACGAGAAGAAAATAATTGCCGCAGAAATGAAGTACTTTAGGAAAATAACTGGAAAAACCAAGCTGGATAGAGAGAGAAACGAACATATAAGACAAATGATTGAACAAGAACCGGTTACAAAGAAGATAGAAAAGAAACAACTGAACTGGTACGGTCACATACTGCGGATGGATCAAGACAGACTAGTGAAGAAAATTATGGAAACAGGCAGGATTGGGAAGAGAAGAAAAGGAAGACCTAGGAAAAACTGGCTACAGAATATAGAAGAATTGGGCAGACAACGAGGAAAGACGAAGGAAGAGATGGGAAGATTAGCAATGGACCGGAAAGAATGGAAAAAATGGATAGAAAATAGTTAAGGGTCAAATGTCCGACACCCTATGGGTATATGGATACAGAAGAAGAAGAAGAAGAAGAAGAGTGAATTCCGAAAAAAACTCTGCAAATGATTTGACCTCATTTGTAAAGGGAACTGACTGTAACCAATTTCAGCTGCTTACCTACAGTACTTCCCCCGTTATGTCGATCTTTAGAAATACACATCCACCAGACGTAACTTCTTTGGGAGATGAATTCCAAAAATCTAAGAAAACAATTTGACCCGATTTCTAAAAGGAATTAATTTGCCGAATTTCATCCTCCATTTAATCCTTTGGGAGTGGGGAATGAATTCTCAAAAACCCTGAAAATGGTTTGATCCGATTTGTATAAGGAACTGATATGTCGAATTTCAACTTCCTACGTACAGTAGTGCCCGATTTGTGGCGATCTTTTGAAAAACACATTTACCCTATTCAACTCCTTTGGGGGAGTAAATTCCGAAAAGTTCTGAAAACGGTCTGATTTGTAAAAAAACTCCTTGGATAAATTTCAATTTCTTAAGCGGCAGGTCGCAGATAAAATTGCAGTAAATAAAAAATCATTTTTACCCCTTTCATGCCCCTTGGGATTGGAGTTTTGGAAAACCTACGTAGTAAGTAGGTGGCACCTGCAAATATTTAAGTTTCTAACTTGCGGTTTTTGATACTTTTTTCTTCTTTCCACTTTTAACCTCTTTAGGAGCGAAATTTAAAAAATCCTTTCTATAGATTTTCAAAAGACATATATGTATATGCAAAAAAATGTAGCTTAACTACCCCAGAAGATACAACGGGTTCTATAATTTGCCCTGAATCCAGATTCACATATTTAGGGGTTGATTAAGGCAAAATCCGATTATGTTTACGGGCATTTGTATGGATAATCATTCTAAGCATATACCAAGTCGATATCTCATTGGACAATTTCCAACGTTATGGCGATCTTTAGAAAAACACATCTACTTCATTTAACCTCTTTAAGGGCTGACTTTCAAAAAACCTTTAAACTCGTTTAAACATATTTATAAGAGGAACTGATGTTCCTATTTTCTACTTTCTAGAATGTCGGTCAAGCGGATAAAACCGTAGTCAATAAGAGCCAATGTTACGCGTTTCATACCGCTTGGGGTAAAATTTTGGAGAACCCCTTCTTAGTGGGCATCTACAAAAGGACAAAGATAAAGGTTATTTCAATTCCCCCAACTGGGGGCGGGCTGCTATAGGGACCTTCCGTCCCTCTTCAGCCAAGAACGGGAATCTCGGGATGGGTGAGAGAAAGGAGGGGTGGAGACTGGAAGAAAGGTTAGGAAAGGTAGAGAAATACCTCCCGAATGCTAAGTGGACGTGCTACGCACTAAGCCACGGAGCTCGGTGGGCATCTACACAGTAAGTGGATGAGCCCTACAAATTTTCACGTTTCGAGCTTTTGCGGTTATTGAGATTTTTTGATTATCTGTCAGTGAGTGAATTAGAATTTTATATATGAGTATAGCAGTGTACCCTTTTCAACCCTTTTGGGGGTGTAATTTCGGAAAATCTGTTTTACCCCATATTATTCTAAAAAGGACGCCCAGCGAAAAAATAAATACTGTTAACAGCTTACTCATTTTTACCGTTACATGCTTTTTACCCCTTTAGGGGTAAAATTTAAAAATACCCTTAAACTAATGTCGAAATATTTCAAAAAGACATCTGTATGCCAAGAAGGAATGTTCTAACTGAACAAACACAGGAGATACGAAGGGTTTTATCATTCACCCCGAATCCATATTTGTACTTTTAGGGGTTAATTAGGACGAAATCCTGAAATACGTTTGTAGACATTTGTATTGAAAACCTTTGCAAGCAAACACTAAATCGATATCTCACTGGGTGTAAGAGATGTTGAGGATTTCTTTTTACCCCTTTTCACCCCCTTAGGACTTGAATTTCGAAAAATCCCTTCTTAGCACTACATTATGTAACAAAATAAATTCTTCTGCCAAATTTTAAGTACCTAGTACTAGTGGTTACGGCTCTGCGTTGATTAGGACTTTGTATGTATATACAGGTAGCGGGTAGATACTTCTCCACGATTACGGTAGAGTATAGATCTACTTCAGGGATGCGCCCCTGCCTACGCGAGTCGCCACGGCTATTCTTCCTGGGTCTAGGACATTTCGCCGTCGCCATTTCGCCGTCGCCGTTTCGCCGTCGCCGTTTCGCCGTCGCCATTTCGCCGTCTGCCATTTCGCCGTCGCCACTTCGCCGCCGACCACTTCGCCGTCGCCGTTTCGCCGTCGACCATTTCGCCGTCAACTTGAAAGCGGAACAAAGACCGTGCTGCCAAATAATTATACTTTAATTTATTTTTATACTTTAATGTAATGCAACCTTCACTTTATTTATTTGGACATTAATTTGTTTGCTTATAAACTATCATCTTTGTTAATTTAATAACATAACTTAATAATATACTAATTGTACTCCGTTGCCGGAAGAAAATGCATATTAAGTTTAATAATTTCTATTGTACTTAAACAGCAAGTATACAGTAATATTTAAATTGTAAAGTCACATATATACAGGGTGGTTCAAATTTATTTCGGGAAACTTTAGGAATACACAAAACACTTCTAAATAAAGCGGAAAGCGTTAATCAACTTATATCGAAAACGTATAATAAGCGAGATGTAAGACGTTGAAGTTGAGTTAAAAAATCTGGTGTAATACACTCACACAACTTCCTTTTACAGTGATCTTATAATTAGCAAAAAATTTGATTTTTAATTTTTAAGCATTTGTCAAAAATTTTCAAAAATCACAAATACTACAAAAACTGTACAAAATAGAGCGTTAGTTGAAGAGATAAATTTTCTCTAAAAGTTTAAGCTGAATTCAAAAATGTAATAATAGACCGGATGTGGGTGTTCTATTTCAAATAGGAGTTAATTAAAAAAATGTAAAAAAAATAAAAGAAACCCGTTTCAGAAGTATTCAACTGGAAAATCACCTACCTCACATCACAACACAATAAAAATGTAAAGTTTTAAAAAAGAGTAGATCACTAAAATCATCATAACGGCCATACTACCATAATAGTTATTAAGGTACCAAGGGCATTATGAGTAAAATAAGAGCCCAAGATTGTTAGTGTACTAACCGAAGGTTTTGGCCCGAGGTGTGTACAACAATCGCGGGCTCTTAGCTCATAATGCCCGTGGTGCTTTCAAGGTTTTATGTCCTACTAATTTTCTTACTTAATTCATATTCATATTCAATTCATATAATTACTATGATATAGTATTTAAGATTGATCTAGTTAGCTGATCTAAGTTAGATTTGTGACATTAGCTGAGCTGTCATTACTTTTCATTGTGACAGTGGTGCATAATAAAGTTGTATCCATGGAAACAAACACTGTTAATTTTTCATAATAACCCTAGTGTTCTTATGAAGAAAATAATTGCCCTGGAGCTTTATTTTGTATCTAAGATACCTTAAAATAGTGTCATTAATTTCAATTAATGTACTGGTAGGACATAAAGAGAATTTTCTAATCCAAATCATTATAATGACTACCATGTGCATGATAAAAGGTTTAGCAAAAAGTAACAAGTATGATCATTACCATCAACAACTAATCAGACGGTTTAATGCATATAAGAAGTGTAACTTTAATAACCTTTAACGTCTTCCTAATGGGAAATAAATGTGAATAATATTTTAAAGCTATTAAAGATTTCGAACATGTATCATTTAAAACATGTAAAACTTTGATTCCATGTTTTGCTTAGATATGGGTAAGTGAAAAAGTGTTTTTTAAGTCGGAAATGTAAAATAATCTACGGCGAAATGGCGACGGCGAAATGGCGACGGCGAAACGGCGACGGCGAAATGGCGACGGCGAAATGGCGACGGCGAAACGGCGACGGCGAAACGGCGACGGCGAAATGGCGACGGCGAAATGGCGACGGCGAAACGTCCCATTCCGATTCTTCCTCTCCCAAAACCAGAAGAAAGTCGTGTCCTAACCGTTAATCTTTTAACCTTTTCCTAAACCTATACTATCCTACCTATATCCTTAACCCTCTACCAACCCGCATAGGCCAGCGTGGTAGAGTATGGCCAAAACCCCCGAAAACATAAACATGAGAATGCCGACTAAGAAAAATATTCCCCAGGTGGGTCAAACTACAAGTTTGGAATCCCACACCGACAAGAAATGGTCGGTCTGCTCCACGGAATATGGGGGGAGCAAACGGTCGAGAAATACAACGAATAAAGAAATGATTCGAACAAATAAATTAAAACTAAGAAAACAGCAAAACCAAAATACTCTGTACGTATCCACATTCAATGTCAGATCTTTGGCGACAGATGATAGACTAACAGAGCTAGAAACAGAATTAGAAAAAATAAAATGGACGGTAGTAGGACTGTCAGAAGTGCGAAGAACCGGCGAGGCTGGCGTAACCCTAAAAAGTGGACATACATTATTCTACAAAGGAAATGAGGATAAGAAAATAGGAGGAGTTGCGCTACTAATTAACAAAACAATAGCACCAAACGTAACACAATACAGAAGTATATCTGAAAGGGTTATAATGATAGACATAAAAATTAACAAACGCTATCAGCTCAAAATAATACAAGTATATGTCCCAACCACAGACTACGTCGACGAGGAGGTAGAAAAATTCTACGAAGATATAAACATTGCATTAAAGACAAATGGGAAAAAATATGTCCTAATAACAGGAGATTTTAATGCGAAAGTTGGGAAACGCGAAGGAGAAGACGAAAACAACGAAATAGGTCTAGATTTCTTCGGCTCGGGAGTTAGAAACAATAGAGGGAACATGCTAATAAACTACATAGAAGAAAATAACTTATATTTGATGAACACATACTTTAAAAAACCAGAAAAAAGACGATGGACCTGGCAAGGCCCGAATGGAACAGTTAGAAACGAGATTGATTACATAATCAGTAATAATAAGGATATGGTACTTGATACAAATGTACTAAATTCCATAAATACCGGAAGCGACCACCGTATGCTGAGAGCTAAGATCTATATCAACACGAAGTTAGAAAGAAAGAAACTAATGCAAACGAAGAAACCTCAAATTGATGTAGAGAAACTGAAATTAAGAAAGTCTCAGTACCAAGAAGAAATGCAAAAACATCTAAACATGATAAAATATGATGATATGCCTCTAAATACCTTAAACAACGAGATAACGCAACTTTTCATAAAAACATCCGAAACCCTAGCAAAAAGAGAAAGGATAAACCAGAATAGACTCAGTAAAGATACAATAGATTTGATAGAACATCGAAAACAATTAAATCGAAACAAAACGAACAACATAGAGATGGCAGAATTAAACAAAACGATTAAGAAGAAAATAAGAACAGACATTAGAAATTATAATAACAAGAAAATCAAGGATACACTAGAGGAAAGGAAAAGTTTAAAGGCTTTTTTGAGATCGACGTCAGAAGGAAAAACCAATATAAGTAAACTAGTGACAGAAAATAATGAAACACTAACTATAATGGAAGAAATAATAAAAGAAACAGAGAACTTCTACCAATCTCTATACAATAGTAAAGTTCAACCACCACCGGGGAAAACAAAAGAAGACCGAATAAAAGTGAGGAATGTTGGATCTGAGGAAATACCTGAAATTACAACAAATGAAATAGGTAACTCATTAAATAAAATGTCAAATGGACGAACATCTGGAGAGGATGGGATTGTCGTTGAAATGCTCAAATGTGGAGGGATACCAACTTTAAAAATTTTAGAGAAACTATACAATAAGTGCTTACATGAATGCAGCATCCCTCAAGATTGGAATAATACCTTGGTAATCTTACTGTTCAAAAAAGGAGACAAAAACAAACTAAAAAATTATCGACCTATCAGTCTTTTATCTGTATTATACAAACTGTTCACGAAAATAATAACGACTAACAAATAAATTGGATAACTATCAACCACGTGAAAAAGCCGGGTTTAGAAAAGGGTTCAATACATTAGATCATCTTCAAGTAGTTAGAACTTTGATCGAAAAAGCTAACGAATATAATATCAATCTATGGTTAGCTTTCGTAGACTATGAAAAAGCGTTCGATTCCATAGAGAACTGGGCGGTTTTAAATGCATTAAGCAACAGCCGAGTGGACCACAGATACACAACACTAATCCACAACATTTACAAAAACGCTACCTTCCAAGTTCTAATGAAAGAAAAAACGAATAAAATTACAATGCACAGAGGAGTGAGACAGGGCGACGCGATTTCGCCAAAGTTGTTTACACTAGCCTTAGAGGACATGTTTCAAGAATTCAACTGGAACGACAAAGGTATTACGATCGATGGAGAGAATTTGAATCACCTGCGCTTCGCAGACGATATCGTCCTGATATCAGAAAGTGGGGAAAAACTACAAGATATGCTAACGGAACTGAATCAAAAATCAAGTCAAATAGGACTGAAAATAAATACCGCCAAAACAATGTATATGACCAATGAAGAAACAGAAAATGAAGACCAACGAAACCTACGAATAGGCGACAAAAGGCTACAAAAAGTGGATTCATATATATACCTCGGCCAAAAAGTCAAAATAACAAAGAACAACTTAAACGCAGACCTCACACGATGAATATCACTAGCGTGGGCAGCCTTTGGGAGATTGCATAACATATTTACATCCCAGATGCCAAATACAATTAAATCTAACACATTCGATCAATGCGTATTAGCAATACTCACATACGGGACGGAAACATGGGCGCTGAATAAATCCATAATAAATAAACTACAAGTTGCCCAACGAGCCATGGAAAGACGAATGCTGGGCATCACACTTCGAGATCACGTAACTAACACCGAGATCCGAAATAAATCGAAGGTAACAGATGTGATATATCGACGGTGTAAACAACGATGGAATTGGGCAGGCCATATTGCCAGAATGCAGGATAACCGGTGGACTCGCCGTATAATAGAGTGGAGACCAAGAGCTCATAAAAGAAGTATAGGACGGCCGCAAACAAGGTGGACAGATGATATTAAGAAGTATATGGGATACGAATGGATGAGGAAAGCAACCAACAGACAGGAATGGAAAATGTTAGGGGAGCCTTACATCCGACGATGGATGGCATAGCTGCTGATGATGATGATGATGTATATACAGATTAACATTTTGACCAAACTTTTAAGCTCTCTAAATACAGGGTGTCCCAGAACTACATCCCGAGAGAGGGGCGAATGTACACTTGCTTTCAAAACTTTCGCGTACTTTGCAAAATTTTAGCTGTGTGAACGGGTAATTTTGAGATTAGATTAAAAATGACATTGACAGCATGTGCTCTGCCAGTCGAGGCATTTTGACTTTTCAAAAATTTAAATGTCAGAGTTGATTAATTACAACCCTGATTTAATACAGCGAAAAATAGGTGTACGCGAAAGTTTTGAAAGCAAGTGTATCAATCGGTATTTTGAAGAAAAAAAAGTCCTATTGATATAGGATGGCGATAACCGAGAAAACACATGTAAAGCTAACCAATCAGGGCTTAGCACCATCAAGGTAGGATGACAGCAATTTTGCGGTGCCAGGTTTTCGCGATTATTCGTTTTTTAAAATCTCTATCCATAAATCTAGTCTACCACAGCTGGTGCTTTGATTTTTGCGAAGTCAGTATTTACTTTTGCCGTCTAGCAACGTGTCGGATTTTCGGTAATACTTGAGGACCGAGCTTCTGGGATTGGTACAATTGAAAACTCTATAACTCAGTTATTTGGGGTAGTAGAAAATTTAGTTTTGCTTTCTTGCAGCTTCTTTTGCTGTCGGCACATGCTTGTTTTCTATGAGGAGGCAGTTCTGGGACACCTTGTATAGGACCTACCATTAAAAAAATTCAATTTGATTCGCCACACTTTTTTGAGTCACCTGTATAATAAAAAATATTTTAATAATGTGCACCACGTGCATGATACAAATTCTACATAATCAGATGTTTTGTAACTCATAGTTTTAGAAATTCTTCCACCCTGGCATTGTCTCCTTACAAGTTAAAATGTCGTATATTTAAAAAGAAAAACTCATTGGCAGCATGCCGTGATCAAACTGAAGTTTGCCATAACCTAATACATACCCCTTGAAGCAAATGAACTACCATAAGTAAGAGAGAACTAAATTACATCTTGATCTTGAACTATTTTGCTAAAAATACACAAAACACTTACTAAAAACAATTTTTATTGACTCTTATGATTAATACACTCGTTGTTGTTGTGTAAATGCCATATTATTTTCATTTTTGCTTGATACAAGTAAATTTAATGCAGTGTAAACTTTTTTATTTAAGACGACTTAAAGTGACAGTTGTATTAATTAAAATGATCAACTTTCTGAATCAATACTGTACATGCAGTTTATGTCTGTCCTTTTCTTTCTTGGTCTTCTTTAATGATATTTTTCAATCACATGCTATATGTAGCCCTACACCTAACGGTAAAACGGGGAAGATTAAGTAAGTATGCTATACGTACTACGCAAGACAAAAAAAAACTGTGTACCTCTTGATAGAGATTTTAACATAATCTGATTAGCTTAAACGAGGCTTTAAGCAATTACATTTATTATAACAATTCTGATTCATAGCAACGTCTAAACAAGTTGACGGTTAAGTTAGAAATACCTAGCAACTGTACATATTGAGGCAGTCACATTCACAATAGACCATACTAACTGTCCAGTTTTTTTGCCTTGCATAGTATACAGGTTGTCCGAAATTCGTTTTGAACATAGGAAATTAATGAGTGCGACAAGGAAAACATAAACAAAATGAGTAGCAGGACAAAGGCAGAACGTAATCACTAATCATGGATAGCTAAATTTTTAGACTAAAATTAAGTCAAACAAACACTTCTGTCAAATATTGTATGTTGCATATAAACCTTATGCCCAAATACCTAAATATCATTAGACATTTGCACTAATAAAAATAAAAGCTTAGCATCATTGTTAGATTTAGCAACACTCTTCGTATGTTGGATCTCCTCTCTTAGCGGGTTTTGTATCCGTTACTGCAATCCTGTTACTGTTTTTGCAGCTACTGTTGTTGTTTCTCCTCTTCCTTTATTTCCAATGACAAAAGTATTTCAGTTATAGGAAATAGCTTAGGTAACAATGTGTATGGTACGTATACTGGGTGATCATAAATGGTTGTGATTTTTTTTCTTAGGTTGGCACTGTTAAGGTTGGTAACCCTGCTATCAATTTTGGTGGTACTGTAAGTCTATGCCATATTAGAGGTTAGCAGTTTAGATTTTGCGTCAGTCTGCGTCAAAACTGACGGAAAACCTAACCTGATAACCTCGTATTTGACATATTATCCATTTACTTGACATCCGCACTGTCAGTGTCAAAATTTAAAAAAGTCTTGACTATACTTATAAAATAAAGTGTTTTTTATTAAACTGATATATTAAAATAATTGTTAAAATGTGAAAAAAAGCAGTGGTGCCAACATACTGTCAGTTTGACAATGCGGATGTCAAGTAAATGGTTAATAGACTTACAGTGCCACCAAAACTGACAGCAGGGTAACAAACATTAACAATGCCAACGTAAGAAAAAAAATCACAACCATTTATGATCACCTGGTATATTTATTCCACTAATCAGAGCCAGTGTATATAGGAGAGTACCGCCACGTCCGCCATGTTTATTCCTCTGACATATGCGTCACTTTGAGGTTTGTAACACAATTCCATCTGTTGAAGCATCATATTTAATATTTACTTGAGAATAATCCTAGAAATTGTTCGTGGCATTAGGAGCTGCAGCCAGGTTAATTTAAGTCTTGCTCATCTTCCGCTGTCCAGCAATCTATCATACTTAAGATCCTAATCTTGGATTTGCATGTCATTTGTAAATACCATCTGCAATTTAAAACGGATGTCATTAGTCTATTGTTAGAGCTTTCGGCGAAATGCAGCTCTCTCTTGCGATGGTCGACCATTCCTTCCCCCTACTCCTAAAGGGGTGGTTTAACGAGTGTCCGAGTTTTCTTGGGCTCGAAGAGACAGACACGACCAGAGTCACGTTAAGACACCGAGAGATATACATCTCCTCTATAATCAGTACCGGCAAGTTTAAATTTGTAATTATACAGTCCGCCTTTAGTGTTACATTGGTGTATATATTGTAAATAAAGTGTTATTACAATTATATTCGTTGTGTTCAAACATTCACGACCGCGACGACTTGCGTGATTCTCCGCCGGTATTTCGTTGTGCCCGTAAGGTTCGGGTCGCAACATATTTTGGTCATATCGAACCGAATTTCGAACCAAGTACACCTTGGATTCAACGTCTTCATCTGAAGAGGATCATCTGTATCCACATTTGCCGTGTATGGCATTCATCGGAGGAAGCTGCAGCATCATTACGAGGCCAGTGGAGTCCCCAGTACCTACAAAAAGAGTCAACTTCTTGGGGTGAGTGGTCTCCAATCCTACCGTTTGTTTAATTTCCCTTTGTCGCATGTTTAATGTTGTGTACGTTCTTTCAAAGTGAAGAATTGGTTCATTAATTACTAGCGTCGAGGAAAATTTAATTGAAGAAATTTCTTCATAATTGTTTGCTCTTTTTGAGTAACGTCAGTAAAATTACTTTATTTAGTTATTACGCTTGATTCCAAATGGCAGACATTAAAGCACTGCTTAGCAAGCGCACAGTGCTAAAATCTAAATTAACTAAATTTAGAAATAAAATCAGTGACGAGTTAGACTTTGATCAGTTAAATACTATTAAAGATTAAGTACAACCTCTGAATGATGAATTTGATAGCATCCAATTTCAAATTGAAGAATTGGATGCAAACCAGGTAGATTCGATTTTTTTCGATCAATATCTTTCCCTTATGACGGATATTAATAAATTATTAAGAAAGCTGAATGGCTCCACTCGAGAGGTAGGCACCCCTCGTCCTGCGTCTTCAAATAATTCAATTGAGACGCAAGTTAAACTACCAGCTCTAAATTTACCACAATTTAATGGGAATTGTGAAAACTGGTTATCATTTTACGAATCTTTCGAAACGTTGGTACATAAAAACGAGACAATAAACGATTTGCAACGGTTTCATTATTTAAAATCGTGTCTAAGGGAAGAGGCGCTTCAGTTGGTCAGTTCTCTTCCAATTACCCGCGATAATTATCAAATCTCGATTGATTTGCTAACCAACAGGTATCAGAATAAATGTTTAATTATAAAAAAGAACATTCACGCATTGTTCCATTTAGATAATGTAATTAAAAATTCATCCAAGTCATTACGAAACCTGATAGATAAGGTAATGTTACATTTAAAGGTCCTAAAATCTTTGAGCTTGCCCACGCATCATTGGGATAGCCTAATTATATATTTGGTGGCATAAAAACTTGATTTCATGTCAAATCGCGAATGGGAAAATTCGGTTACACAAGACATTCCGACGTTAGAGGATTTATTGACTTTTTTGACAAAACGATGCCAGCTGTTAGAGGCGCTTAGCTTTAAAAAAGAACCGGTCAAACGACAAACATTTGCGAACAGTTCCAAGATTAGGGAAAATAATAATTTTCAAGGTGCGTCGCATTTAGCTACAAATAAGGTGCGCTGTGCATATTGCAAACAAGCACATAACATACAAGGGTGTGAAACTTTTCTGAAGTTAGAGCCGAGAAACCGGTACCACGCAGCCAAACAAAACAAATTATGTATAATCTGTCTACGCGATAATCATGCTAGTACTAATTGCCGAAATAAAGGTTGCAGTGTTTGTCACGGTAGACATCATTCTTTATTACATTTTCAACAAGCTGAGGTTGACAATTCACCAAATTTCAGTTCCGAATCAATTTCTGCAATTTTGACACCGGAAGTAATTGCTACAACCTCCAGCAGTAACCACTGTGCAAATCAGAGCGCACATGTATTTTTATCAACCGCGTTGATCGATTTGCTCGATGCAAATAATAAGCCCCACACTGCTAGAGCTTTATTAGATGCAGGGTCACAGCCAAATTTTATTAATGAAGCACTATGTAAGAAACTCGGGCTTAAATTAGAGTCCGTCAAGTTTCCGATTGCAGGGATAAATCAATCTATCAGCCACGTACAGTGTTGCACTGTCGTAAAGTTAAGGTCAAAATGCGGCAAATATGAAACCGCATTAAATTGCTCTGTTTTGCCAAAAATCACATCGAATTTACCGCTTATTGATTATGAAAGGCAGTTATTCAAAATCCCAAATAATATCAGATTAGCTGATCCAACTTTCAATATATCTGGCTAGGGATGTTCCGAATACTCGTATTCGTATTCGTATTCGCGAATATTCGCTATATTTTCAATATTTGTATTCGTAATCGTATTCGTCAAAAATTAACACGAATATTATACGAGTATTTGACATTAAAATTATATAAATATAGATAAGAATTGTAATAAAAATATAAAACAGGTATTCATACATTAAATAAAACATTTTTTTTAAATATTAACCATTCTATAATATTAAATAAAAAACAAAACTATTTTCCATACTATTTCTAAAATTTTCAGCCCGTACAAAAACGATGTTGATGTTGATATTATTCACTCAAGGTCATGTATTCGTATTCGTATTCGTATTCGCGAATATTCATAAGAGTATTTGTATTCGGTATTCGTGTTCGCGAATACAAATTTTTGTATATTCGGAACATCCCTAATCTGGGCCTATTGATTTGCTTATCGGCGCAGAAAAATTCTGGGACTTATTGGGCTCAGGTCAATTAAAATTATCAAACCATGGCCCAGTATTGCAAGAAACCAAATTAGGTTGGATACTCGGGGGGCCAATGCGGGCTTTACAGCCTCAACCTCGTCCAGTAAGTTTTCATGCTGCATTAGACAGTCAATTGTCAAATTTTTGGCAACTCGAGACAATACCGGAATACAATGTAAATTCCATTGAGCATTCCGCATGTGAACGAAGTTTCGCAAATAATTACTTTCGAGATTCTACCGGGGATTTGTAGTCAAATTACCGTTTAAGGAAAACGCTGAAGTATTGGGTGAATCCAAGCAAATCGCGATTAAACGTTTTTTCACATTGGAGAAATCCTTGGGAAACCAACGGAATTTAAAATCGGAATACACTAAATTTATACACGAATATCGTGCACTAGGTCATATGACCTTAAATTCATGCCCGGAGTCGGACATTCCCTCAAAACATGCTTATCTTCCACACCATGCGGTGATTAAACCATCCAGTACGTCCACCAAATTAAGAGTTGTATTCGATGCAAGTGCTAAAACGACCACGGGTGTCAGTTTAAACGATACATTATTAGTCGGACCTCAAATTCAATCTGATTTGTTTTCCTTGCTTACTCGATTTCGAACGTATAAATACGTTCTAACAGCTGATATACATAAAATGTATCGCCAAATTTTTGTTCATGCAAATGATCGACCGTTTCAACAAATAGTATGGAGGGACAATCCGAATGAACCCCTACAAAGTTATTATTTAAATACCGTTACGTATGGTACCGCGTCGGCACCTTTTTTAGCCGTGCGCACGTTGCAGCAATTAGCTCACGAAGAAACGGAAATACTTCCAAGGGCAAAATCCGCTATTCTTAACGATTTCTTTATGGATCATTTAATAACAGGCACAAATGATTTTAATGAGGCTCTGAGTATTCGCGAACAATTAATAGAAGTTTTGAGTAAGGGTGGTTTTGAACTCAGAAAATGGGCAACCAATGAACCCGCGTTAATACCACGTTGTCAAAGGTCAGATTTGACGAACGATCAAACATGGATTAATCTTGACAAGGCGGGCGACACGAAAACTCTCGGACTGTCTTGGAATTGCATTAACGATGTGCTGCAATATGACAACACACAATTAAAGATTTCAAATAAAATCACGAAACGGGCGATATTATCGGTCACCGCTCAATTGTTTGACCCTCTGGGTTTGATAAATCCGGTTATTGTAACGGCAAAGGTCATTCTACAAGGTTTATGGGCTAGCAAAATTGGTTGGGACGACGAGATACCGTCCAAGATACGTGAGAAGTGGATACAATTATTCACAAGCTTATCGGTTTTAAGCCAAATAAAAATCCCTCGAATTGCTGTTGAAATTCCTGAATTTATCGAGATTCATGGGTTCAGCGACGCGTCGGAACTCGCGTATGGAGCTTGTCTCTACATAAGATCAAGGTCCGCGGTAGGCGAATATGCCGTACATTTATTATGCGCGAAGTTCCGAGTTGCCCCTCTTAAAAGGGTATCACTGCCGCGCTTAGAGCTGTGCGCCGCCGTTCTTCTCTCGCATCTCTTTCGTAAAGTTAAATCGATAATAAATCTCAATATCAGCCGATCAGTGGACTGATTCTAAAATTGTGTTGGCCTGGCTATCCGCGGAGCCACATAATTGGAAAACGTTTGTGGCCAACAGAGTCGCGGAAATTAATATAGCAGCAAATAAAGTCGATTGGAATTATATTCCTTCAGAATTAAACCCAGCCGATATAGTTTCACGTGGTAGTTTACCGAACGAACTGCTTCATAATCGTTTATGGTGGCACGGTCCAGATTTTTTATCGGACTCGAAATTAAAGTGGCCAATTAATGACCACGTAGATATTTCGGACGATTCGTTAGAGAAACGAAGTTTAGTCTCAAATGTTGTCACACAAAACAACCAAACTAAAGAATTTTTTGAAATGTTCGAAAGATTTTCCAAATTTTCCAAATTGCAACGCGTTATTGCGTATTGCAAAAGATTCGTCAACAATTCAAAACCGGGCGCTATAAGACAAACGGGTGGATTGACATCAATTGAATTGCATAATGCAGAAACATTTATTGTAAAACAAGCTCAAGCGTGTAACTTTAAGGATGAAATTGCAGCATTGCGTAAGGGTGACCAAGTTCACAGGCTCAGCATTATTAAATCTCTAAATCCATTTCTTGATTATAATGATATTATCCGAGTTGGTGGTCGCTTAGCAAATTCAAAATTGGGTCATGATATTAAACATCCCATTTTACTGCCCAAACATCATGTCACGAACCTTTTGATTTATCGTGAGCACACAAGGCTACTGCATGCTGGGCAACAAGCTACATTGTCGTCACTTCGTCATAAGTATTGGCCAATTTCAGGTCGAGGCAGTGTACGAAATGTCCTGCACAAATGCATAACTTGTTTTAAGACAAACCCGCAGCCCTTAAGGCAAATTATGGGTGATTTGCCCGCGTCTAGAGTCGAGCCCGCCAGACCATTTATTAATTGCGGAATTGATTACGCGGGACCTGTACTCTTAAAGGAAGGTTCCGGCCGTGGAAAACGATCCGTAAGGGCATATATTGCGATATTTGTTTGTCTAGCCACTAAGGCAATACATGTGGAAATCGTATCAGATCTAACGACGCAAGCGTTTCTCGCAGCGTTGAAACGTTTTATCTCACGCCGCGGAAACATAAAAAACTTATATTCCGATAATGCTACTTGTTTCGTCGGCGCTAACCGCGAACTAAAACAATTGAGAGAGCTATTTAAAAATCAAATTTTTCATTCAGAGGTCATCGACGTTCTAGCCACAGATTATATAAAGTGGCATTTTATCCCGCCTAGAGCCGCGCATCATGGTGGCATTGGGGAAGCTGCCGTAAAGTCGGTTAAGCATCATATTAAAAGAGTTATTGGTGAGGCTTCTTTCACGTTTGAAGAATTGTACACAATATTAACTTGTATCGAATCTTGCCTCAATTCCCGTCCTTTAACTCCAATCAGTAACGATCCTAATGACCTCATTCCCTTAACTCCAAGTCACTTCCTTATTGGAGACGTGCTCACTGCACCCGTTGAACCGGATGTGACTAAGCTCAACATTCATCGCTTGTCAAGATGACAACACATTGAGCAAATACGTCAACACTTTTGGCAACGATGGTCAGCCGAATATCTGACCCAGCTTCAACAGCGTGCTAAATGGCATCACGCTGAGACCAATATCGCCATAAATACTATGGTCTTGATCAAGGAAGACTGCGTACCTCCACTACGTTGGCCGTTGGGTCGCGTTATCGCTACCCATCCAGGGAAGGATGGCAAAACGCGAGTCGTGTCAATCCGCACCTCGAAAGGCATTATTATTCGTGCCGTAACAAGGGTGTGTCCGCTACCAGTCCAATAGCGATTGTGTTGGTGATTGAACTAATAAACAACTTTTTAAGTGCTTCGTATCAGTGAATTCCCGTGTCATAGACTATGATTTGCGACATTTGATCACACGTGTCTGTATTTATGTTCTTTCATGCTTTTATTGTGCTCAGTGTCTTGTAAATCTCCTGTACATAGTATGTTCTTGATAGTTCTTACATTTGATTAATTGCCGTGCATCTAATTTATCTCGTGTACTTTCTGTGTATCATTTCGATGTATTTCCTGTGTTTATTTTATAAGGTATTGTTATAAAGGTCCCCAGTTCCTTTATAGGGGCCGGTATGTTGAAGCATCATATTTAATATTTACTTGAGAATAATCCTAGAAATTGTTCGTGGCATTAGGAGCTGCAGCCAGGTTAATTTAAGTCTTGCTCATCTCCCGCTGTCCAGCAATCTATCATACTTAAGATCCTAATCTTGGATTTGCATGTCATTTGTAAATACCATCTGCAATTTAAAACGGATGTCATTAGTTTATTGTTAGAGCTTTCGGCGAAATGCAGCTCTCTCTTGCGATGGTCGACCATTCCTTCCCCCTACTCCTAAAGGGGTGGTTTAACGAGTGTCCGAGTTTTCTTGGGCTCGAAGAGACAGACACGACCAGAGTCACGTTAAGACACCGAGAGATATACATCTCCTCTATAATCAGTACCGGCAAGTTTAAATTTCTAATTACACAGTCCGCTTTTAGTGTTACATTGGTGTATATATTGTAAATAAAGTGTTATTGCAATTATATTCGTTGTGTTCAAACATTCACGACCGCGACGACTTGCGTGATTCTCCGCCGGTATTTCGTTGTGCCCGTAAGGTTCGGGTCGCAACACCATCAATGTGACGTTTGTTGGCAATCCAAAACTTTACTTAAAATTGGCAAGACTGTAAGTCTATTTCAAATTCGAGGTTAGCAGGTTAGTTTTTGCGTCAGTTTTGACACAAACTGGAGCAAAACATAACCTGCTAACCTCATTGCTGGTGGGAACAAAAATGGCGGCGATAGCGGCATTTTCACGGATCAAAGAATGGCGGTACTCTCTATATCTACTGGCTCTGTCACTAATAAGTGCAGTATGCCTACATAAAGTACGTTTTTTTCTATAATAACTGTCAAAGTGTTACAATGTTGGTAGATATGTGATTAAAACGTTAGGAAATGTGTATACCTCGTGATGGTAGAACTTTTTCAAAATTATGGTTATATGTCAATTTTGAATGTCAAAGTTTCTTAATTTGAACTCTTGACAATTTTCTTTTTTTAACATGGAATCATTATCTTTATTTTCAAATATTGTAAGTTTAATAATTAATCAATTTGAAATATTTTACTATGCTGTTCGTTTTACTCACTACTATGACATATCTGTCAAAATGACAATAATTTTTTTAGTGGAAAAAAAGAACTAAAAATCTATGTACCAACATTATTAAAACTAGGGACCCTGCAGGAATGCAACAATCCCCTAGAAAGTTGACCTTGAAAATTATTATAGAAAACAAATTTACTTCAGTTGTTGATGTATCATCGGTTCAGGGCCGGCGTCACACTTTTAGCCCGAGTGGGTAGTATGGTGCGGGGGGGGGGGGGGGAGAGTTCCAAGTGATTTTTCACAATACACTCATATGAAGGGATGGGGGATACAGGGTTACGATCAAAAATTGATAAAAATATACTTTGAGATGTCACAAAATTCAATTTATTTGCTTTGGTAATATGAGCGAGTTAATAGTTTCGACGAAAAATTGCATTTAATTTATTTAAGTTCGAATTCGAACACTGACTTTTTTGTACGTTATTGTGATATATTTGCATCACACTGCACAGGGGTGGCTTACCTCGAATTTGACATAGACTTACAGTGCCACCATCAAAATTTTCAAGAGATTTTTTAGCTGTGCCAGTTTTCTATGCAACCGATAGTACCTATATTTACGTTATTTTCTACACAAAAATAAAGTACATGGCTACTGTACGCAATGCTCCTGTTTCAAATACAATTCCCAAATTCTTTCTGCAATTCTTCTTTAAATATATGGTCTAAACTAAACAGTGCCTAAAACTGTCTTCTTTCAAACTATATTCTATTGTTGGATATTTTTTCTCCCTTGCTTCAAAATTGTGAATATTTCAGCAGCTGGTACCCAATAAAACATTGACATATATATTTAATATAACTGAAACGTTAATATTTCATAATAAATTGACAAAAAGATTTCTGCAACCGCTTCTACAATTGAAGGTTTCCGATTGGTATTTTCCATTTATTGCAACAGGTACCATTTATTACATTTTTTTCTCGACATTTAACGATGTAACCCCCTTCGTGACATGTTACTGTTATAAATTACTCTGAAGATAAATTATTTTCGTAGCTTCAATTCGCTTCAGAAAATGATGAAACTCCAAATTTTGTTTATTTTTGGTAAATTAAAAAAAGGGCTTACACTGTTAAATGGAGTGTGTTATACAGCGCCAGGCAACGATGCGGGGTGGGAGAAATTTCTAAAAATACGAGAGTACACATTACTAAAAAAACATTTATAAAAATCGGGAGTGTGCTCCCCTAGACTTTCTCGCAAATACCTTGAAGCAAACTGGTACTTTACTTGAATGGATACCGCTACCTGTTTAGGTAAAATGCCACTTCCGGTTAACCGATCATGCTGAAATGTAATATCTGGTATTTTTTCTACATAAGAAATGTATGTACAAAATTTTGTTCAAATATCTCGAAGCAAACTGGTACTTTACTTGAATAGGTACCGCTACCTGTTTAGGTAAAGTGCCACTTCCGGTTAACCGATTTCGCTCAAAATTTGATAGGAATCTACAAATTTTGAATAATGACTATGTACATAATTTCAAGGGTCTAGCTTATTTCGTTTTTAAGTTATCGTGTTCATACACACACACACACATACACACACACAGACATAATTCTAAAAATGGTTTTTTCGGACTCTAGGAGGTCTAAAACGTCAAGATTCGTCAAAATCTCGAAGTCGATTTTTTTGACGATTACAATACTTTCTCTAAACTACCGTATGCGAGAAAATAAAAAAGTGAGCTACCAAACTTTCTTTTTAAATAAAACACCCTATATTTAGGCAGCTTAAAAGTTTTGAGTTTAAATGATCATCATTTAATATAAAGTTGTATGGGTCTAATGTTAAGCGTTTTCAAGACATTAACGATTTTACGCAAAGAAAATGCAGACGTTCAGGTGGCTGCTTTAGGTAAAACAATTGAATGAAAGAAAACTTTACCAGAAAAGTATGTTTTTGTAGAACAGTTTTTGAGTGTAAAATAGTGGTCCTGGGTATTCATGCTATACAAGGTGCTCAGAATTTACAAATTTAATAATTTCTATTTTTAAAATGGCATACAAGGCAGGGTGGTCTCTACCAACTACTAACAAATTTGAAAATCAATTAAAACAGTTGACGTTACACCCATACAACTTTACATAACAATTATTAACATTTCAATACAAAACTCTTAAGCTACCTAATTATAGGGCATTCAAATAAAAAAAAGTAAGTATGATTCGCTACGCGATTTTTATGTGATTCCCATAGTTTTGGAAGCCCCCGCATGGTTGCCAGACCTTTTCTATCAATGTCTAAGAACAACTAGTTTAATTTTGGACGACTTTGTACAATTAACCCACCCACTCACACCCCCAACAAAAGAGAAGGACGCTTTTCCCGCCACAGCAGAACGCAACGGCAAACCCACGTGGCGGCGGCGTCTACGTCATGTCAGCACGTGGTGCAACAAATAAACACCTACTGCAAACAACTTCGCGCGATTTTGCCAAAAAACGAAGCCAAGGAAAGGCGAGCAGACGGCCAAAATTGCCTTCAGGGGTTTTTGGCCGACTTAAGGGCCGGAGAACGTTCGAAAAGGGCCGCGTCCGCCTACGCACGTAGGGCAGGCCCTTGACGAGCAAGCGTGCGCCACGCGAGTGCGTGCGCGGACGCACGTTTCGCGCGCGCACACTCGAGATGGTGGACTCCATTATGCGTATTTAGCCTTATTGATCGGCCAGAACGGCCTTGAAACTGTTAAAGACGAGCGCGGTGCCGGTGGTCAAACGGTGCCCTTGCGCACTGACCTTGAAATTCGCGAATGCGACTACGAGTGTACGAGTTCAAATCGATGCAGCAATTCGTAACTTTCCCTTGTTTGGTGCGCAGCCAACCGTTCATCCGTTAGGGTGAAATGACGGCCGGCGCTGGGGTATTGCCGTGAGGTACCCGTCAATGGAGACAAAATGTGTTTGGAAATCCTTGTACATAAACAGTGCGATTATAAATATTTTTGGACAAGGCGGGCTATGGAAAACAAAATCAGTGTCTTCATTGGTTCATTCTTCTGTCAATTTGACACCTGTCAAATCAAAGTAGGTTGATTAAAATGCTTTTCTCACACGGGCACATTTTTCCCACCTTTTAATCTTAGTAATTTTCATTACAAAAAATCCAAAAAGTTCCAGTAGAATTAATTTCTACAACATGGAACTATGTATATTTTCGTTACGCATTGTACCTACATAAATGTATAAAAAATAGATTTAAAAAAATATTTTTGGACAAATTAAAGTTACGGCATCGTAACGTTGAAATAAAAACATTGATTTTTTTAATATGTTAAAACCTATCGCCCCATCGCCAGATTTATTTTAAATTTTTTAGGTAAATGCGAAATTAGAGTATACTAAAATAATAATTTTATTTAATAGCAATAGGAAAACTAATTGGATCAGTAGCGTAGTTAGGGGGAGCTTAAGAAATATTTTTGATAAAAAAAATTAAAGCCAGGCTTTTTTAAACACCCGGCGACAGTAAAATTAATTCTACGTAAAAAAGTTCTTTTTACATTTTTTAGCTCAACATATTTAACCGTTTTGCAGATTTTTTTATATAATACTAGCGTACCCGACAGACGTCCTGCCCGAACGTTGGTTTGCCTGCTATTAGCGGGTTCAGCAAACGTTTTTTCGATATTCAAATTTTCGATTTTTTTCATTTTAAAAAATATTGGGGGGTGGTGAGAGGGTGAAATTTTGGGGTTATATGTTCTGATATGAGAGAAATCTAAAAAAAAAATTTAATCGTCAAAAAATAATTTAAAAATCCTAGAACCCTATTGCAGCGCCTCCTACCGGGTCCAATTGCGAATCTAAACCATCCAAGGACCCACTCAAACACACACAAAATTTCATCAAAATCGGTCCAGCCGTTTAGGAGTTCAGTGACATACACACGTACAGAAGAATTATATACAGTGTGGAAATAAAGTAACGGATAAATTTATTAACTTTATTGATATTCATTTTTATGAAAAAATCTCGAAGGGGTGTAGCGATTTTGACCATAGGAAATATTTTCAGCTGATTTTCAGTTTTATGGCGTCATCGACTTTCTTTTTAAATAACAACCTATATTTTTTATTATTGATTTCGGTAGTACTATTTATCCCGTTTCGAACCGTATAAAATTTTCAATATATTCCATTTGAAAAAAATCGAGAAAAATGGTCTTAACATTTAAATATTAAAAACCAATGAAATGAGCAAAATAAATCTAGTTACCGGTGGATAAAACAAAAACAATTAGTTGACGAATTAAACAATTTGTAAATGTCCTAACAAAATAAGCGTCCTTTGCTTTGTCTAAATTAGAATTTACTTTTAGCAAACTATTTTATTAATAAAAATGATACAATTAAGCGAGACACACAGAATTGATTTTTTAAATTATTTATTATTGTATTTTTCAATTGTTATATTAAAATTCCATAAAAACGAATGTGCCGTCAATGAATTTCCGTCAAACATAGGTAACTAGATTTATTTTGCTCATTTCATTCTTTTTAATATTTAAATTTTTCTCGATTTTTTTCAGATGTAACATATTGAAAATTTTATATCATTGAAATCAACATAAAAAGTACTACCAACATCAATAATAAAAAAATCAGGTTGTTATTTAAAACAAAGTCGATGACGTCATAACTTTTAAAACAAATGACATAAGAAACTGAAAATTAGCTGAAAATATTCCCTATGGTCAAAATCCCTACACCCCTTCGAGATTTTTTCATAAAAATGAATATCAATGAAGATAAGGAATTTATCCGTTACTTTATATAAATTCAATATGACACTTGATACAATAAATTTGCTTTTATTTTTCAATTTAACTCTTAACTTAGTCAGCTACATTTTGTGAATGAAAAAAATAAATACAAATTGATAATATGACAAGGAAAATAGGTAACAATTACATGGTATTCTGATAGCTCGATCATTGTGTGAGAAACTGGGGATTGACCTAGAAAAACTGTTGTATACTTGATTACTGATGATTTAACATCAAAAGAATTGGCAACAAAATATTTTCGATATAAAACTATATTCATAATTTTAAAGTTCTCCTCACAAAAATTTAAATTATTTCCAGGGCGCTTGTGCGTTACCCCTAGAATACTTCCAATTTATGCATGGATTAAATGACTGACGGACTATGATCTACATTTTCAATCTTGTATACGAGATTCTAGCAATTCTCACTTGGAAAAATTGCAATGACGTCCTGCATAGTTCTGATTTCTTTCTTTGAACGTGTTCAAACAACAGAAATTAGTTGGAACTATTTTTCATTCACCCTGTATATGTATATTAGCCTAATTAGTAGTAATAAAAGATATGAAACGTAGAAAACAGACTAAAGGTCGGTTAGAATCCTATAATAACAGGAGTCAGCTATTAATAGGAGATCGTGAACTTGGCATTTTTTCAATAATATGTAGACAACATAAAAATCCACATACAGGCTGTTCCATATCATATACAAACAACCTTAGTAAAATTTACTAGTTGTTTAAATGGTACATAAAATAAATTGTCTACAGTGTCAATAATCATCAATTGTTTGTTTTCCAATCCCATTCCCATATCTACCATTTTATTATACCAGTAAAATTTATATTATTTATTTTTAAATCAGCAGTGAAATACCTCGAAATCGTCATTAAAATACGATAAATCGCCAGTGAACTAATTCATTGTTTTACGACTTTTTGTAGGTAGCGGGGCGTCAGATAAACATCAACCGACGTGAACATAACCTAGAAAAGTTGGTTAAAATGTTGTAATTTCACGGTTTCTCGATTTAAAAAAAATCATAATGTAATCCTCGGCACTGAAGTTCTTTTTTATCTCTCATGTGGCTTATTTGCCTTGGCCCTACTTCAGTGCCTTTGATAATTTTAACTAGATTCACGAGTGGGATTTCTTAATAGCAACAAAAATGAATGCTAATTTAGTTAAAATTATAAAAAAATATATGACCACGAATGTAATTCGGCGTGATTATTTTTTAAACAGTTCAAGTTGTAGATAGGGTTTGATGGAGCTTCCAGATGAGTGTCCTGTTATTTTTAACAACTGCTATTCACCTACTCCACTTTTAGCTAGTTGTGTTACAGCAGCAGAACGATTTGAATGCTTTGTGAAAAAATAGTCGCTGTAATCAGCTTTGATGCTACTAGCAAATAGTCAGTGTAATTTTGATGCTATTGGTCGTTTTAAATTTTCTCTCATTACTATTGACTGATAGGACTGTTTAAAAAATAATCGTAGTAATTTCTGCAATTAAAATCGATCTCTTCAACACATTACTGATCTTTAAATCAGTGAAATCAGTCGAGTTTCGCCTCTGACGTGGTTCACACGTTGATTTACCGTGCTCTTCTGTCCCTTCCCTTGCAAAGAGTTTCGCCTCTGGCGTGGTTAACACGTTGAGTTACCGTGCTCTTTTGCTTTTTTTCTCCTGATGAAGCCCCTTACGAAAGTGGGCGAAACGTTGAGTTCTTCGATCTCAATCATGACACGGTCCAATCCCGGAAGTCGTTTGTTACTTAATGGAATTGTATCATATTTGAAAAAGTATCACAAATTACTGAAAATCATGACTTTTCCATAGCAAGACAAATTTTGAATACAAACACTAGTAAAGATTAATTCCTGTACCAGTTCAAATTATGAGCGCAGACGTATTTGTAATTCAAAGAAATTTATAATTACATAAGTACGTATGATCGAAAACTTTCAACGTCTAGAGGGCTGTGGAATTATTTTGTCAAAAAATTTTGTTGGCTGTCGTGGTAGTAAAAGTCACATTGGAATTTTATATCTGTCCGTTTAAGGTTATGTCAGGATTGTCATTTCAACAAATACAAACATTCTTGTTGAATACATAAAAATTTTAGTAACAAAAACAACTAATACAGCTATTCAAAATACACAGAACCACCTAGTGCTGGGCATTAAACATCCTGTAAAAGTTAAGTTTATCTGTCAAAATTGTATAGGTTATATTATTAAGTAGTTTTACTCATCACTGCCAACATAAATTTAATTTTTAAAAAATCCACAGCCCTCTATACGTTAAAAGTTTTCGATCATACGGTTGTTGTAAGAATCACTTTTGTACTGTCTTTAGATACACAAGTAGTTAGGAGTGAACGTCTCTTAACTTTGAAGTTTGAACACATATTATCGATTTACTTGACATCCGCACTGTCAGTGCCAAATTTTTTAAAATGTCTTGACTATAGACTACTTCTAAAATAATGTATTTTTTATTAGACTGTACATTAATTTAATTGTTAAAATGTGAAAAATAGCAGTGGTGCCAACATACCATCAGTTTGAAGGTGCGGATGTCAAGTAAATGGTTAATAGTCTTGAATTTATTGTCTAGGCTATGCTGGTTTGAAAGTACAAAACATATACAACTGTGGAAAAACATGGAAGACTTATATCTCTGAAAATAAAGAACGGCTGCTGAAGATGAAAGACAGATCGCCACAACTAACGGGTGTTCATAAACAGTCGTCATCCCAGTTGCGCTCAAAAACAAAATGTTATATCTTTGATTAATTCGTGCAACACAATGAAACGTCATTGAGTACTGTCATAGCGCATTTTTTCTCAATTTTAATAGACATACGTTTCTGAAGTCAAAACCTACTGGGATGACGACTGTTTATGAACACCCGTTAGATAGACACAAGCATAGCTGAATGAATAGACAGCCGTTGAGGCAGTGCTTAAAGCCTATGAGTTCAGATGCTTTCTACATGTGTTGTAGAGTAGACTGACTACTTTTTCTACAACCTTGTGAAGTAGAGCTTCCAAAAAATCCAAAATGTTTAAATTTTTTTCTGACGATTAGGTACTTTCATAAAAGTCGATGTAAATCGATGTAAATTGTGTTCCTGAAATCAAGTGGCATTACAATTAAATGTCAGCGTTGTACTGAACAGGTTCCTTTTTAACCGAAGTAAATATGTATTTTCTCATGCGGTCATATAAATGATTATTTAAAAAACAATTTTAAGCAGTATCAAGTAGGATAGGTATATGTTTAACTTAATACTGGCACGTACTGTATGATCGAAAAATTTTAACCTCTAGAGGGGTGTGGATTTTTAAAAAATTAAATTTATGTTGGCAGTGATGAGTAAAGCTACTTAATATAACCTATACAATTTTGACAGATAAACTTAACTTTTACAGGATGTTTAATGCCGAGCACTAGGTGGTTCTGTGTATGGAAAATGCAGCAAATCATTTTGAATAGCTGTAGTTGTTTTTGTTACTAACATTTTGATGTATTCAACAAGAATGTTTGCATTTGTTGAAATGACAATCCTGACATAACCTTAAACTGACAGATATAAAATGCCAATGTGACTTTTACTACCACGACTGCCAACAAAATTTTTTGACAAAATAATTCCACAGCCCTCTAGAGGTTAAACATTTTCGATCATACTGTATATTACAGCACTGGCATTGCAAAGTTTAAATTTTTTAGTAAGTTTCACATTTCACATTTTAAGTTATTTTTCGGTCTTTACTTCAATTTGGTACATTATTTGTATGTCAAAATATTATCTGGTGCAAAAAATAGAAGAAGTTTCAACGTTGCTTCATGTCAGTATCCTCTTCAAACTTGACACTGGCAGTATCCTCTTCAAACTTGACACTGGCAGTATCCTCTTCAAACTTGACACTGGCAGTATCCTCTTCAAACTTGACACTGGCAGAGTCAGTAAAATCTGACAGATTTTTTAGCTTTTACATGTAGCTTTGATGATATTGTTTGTGCAGACGATGCACAAGGTGATGGTGAAGGTGTCTGATCAAGGGATTTTGGTATTTCGCCATCTTCTTCCTCAGCTTCAGTTGCCATGTCTTTTTGTGGTGCAGAGGTATGGTCATGTGATTTTCGTATTTGGACTTCTGGTTTTCTGGTTGGAGGTGGTTGACCAATCATTTGAAAACTGCTGCTACTACCGCGAGCTCCCAATGATGGTATTTTATTTGGGTCAATGTTTTGAAGAATCCAACGAATTCTCGATGGAATTCTCATGTTATTCGGTAGTGTAGGTGTGCGATCAAGCGAATGGACCGATTGACCAATCATTTTAAAAATGCTGCTACTGCCGTACATTCCTAATGATTCCATTTTACTTCTGTCATTGTTCTGTACAATCAAACAAATTCTCGATGGAATTCTCATGTTATTTGGTAGTGTAGGTATGCAATCAAGCGAACTGACCGATTGACCAACCGTTTTAGAAGTGCTGCTATTGCTAAAACACAAGAGGACGATAAAGAAAATAATTTAAATGTTGAGAAGAGGAAGATACAGTATTTGTCGTACAAATAAAAACAGAAAAGCTGCAACAGAATTTTTTAAGTGAAACAATTCATTAATTTGTAAACAATATACAGTCAGTATTTCTGAAGATTGTTCGAACATGGTTTATAAATAATGTAATTCTACTATTCTATTGCATTAAATTTTAACGATTACATTGTTTTTTATTATACCAGTTCCATCTCAATGAAGTTAGCATAACTAGCTAAACTATGTTTCCTTAAGAGAATTATTCATGTAAAAGGGAAAGTAAGTATTGTCGTTTTTGGTGATATAAGAACTGGTTAACTTTTTACAAAAAAATCACAATTCGACTAACAAAAAATAATTTTGGTTGTACAATAAATTTTGAAATTTAGTAACACCTTTTCGGCTTATTACTGTCTTGATACATCTTGACATGGTGTTAAGTTGTCCCAAATGTCTAACAGACGGGCGCGCAACTCTAGAACCATACTTGCAGGTTGTGTCCGCAGCCTTTTCTTCATGACATGCCATAACGTTTCGATTGGCGCAAGGCCTGGACTGCTGAATGTTTATTTTAAAAGTGAAACATCATTCAGGCATTTAGTCTTTCACTTCACTAGCCGTATGGCATGCAGCACAGTCTTAGTAATTCTTCAAGTGATGGCTTCAAATAATTTTGTGGGATGTTGATGTATTTACCAGCATTCATTATTCCTTCCACAAAGTGCAGTTTATGTAATCCTCTTGCTGACATGCATCCGCAGATCACAGAAGTTTAGCTTTTTTTAGGCAGTCATTGTGAATAAACCTCTTTTGGTTCTTATAACTCTGCTTCAACTATCACATATTACAAATTCCGCTTCATCACTTCCATCAAATTCCATTGTTTTTCAAAACAGTTTCTGCACTGCCTCCTACACTTACAAGCCATGCTGTTAGACTTGGCAACATTGCATCTCTGGTAGTTGGTGGTCCTAAATTACAATACTCCCATTTGAAATAATTTTGCTTTAAAGAGCATAGTTTTACTCTTTATCAAATTTTACTCTGTAATTAACTAAAGATAGCTTCTGTAATGGTGACATTTATTTACATAGTCAAGTAATACAAACATGTAACAGTATATTTATAAAAATAAAACAACCTAACCTATGTAACATATGTATAAAAGAACATTTCTGTAATTATTTTAAAGTTTGTAACTTTCTATATACCACTGCTGATTGAGAGTACAACATATATGCAAAAATATGGTGCTACAGCTGTAAATAATCTTATTTAAACATAATAAACTTATCTGCTTGGCAACATCTAAATTTGTGTGACGCAAATTGTTCCATAAACTTCAAAAAACTGCTGGTGTCATCACTTAAAAACACTTTCACTGTTTGTGCATGTCTTTCCAATATTTGTCTTCTTCTACATTCAGGATTTGTCCTTTCTTGAGGCGCTTTCGACGACAATATGTTGCTAAATTTGGAAATATGCTTGGGACAGCTTTGTCAGCTAATTGCATTAAAATGTATTTCACACACGACAGAACTTTTTGTTAGGGTCCAACGTTCTCGTGCTATTGCACGAAGCCATGCTTTCTTTCGGATCTCGTTCATTTGAAAAGAAAATGTTGTTAGCGTTTGCATACGATGTTCTTTTAAGGTACTGTTGTGGTTGGTACACAGCATCTTCGTGGCATTCTAAATATAAAATTAAAAGTTACAAGAAATGCCCTAAAAATGAGGTTAGGTTGTTACTTACCTCAGTGAAATACTTAATAAACCCCATGAATTCTAGCAGCAATTTTACTTGCACTTATCACGAACAGTACAGTAATATAAATAAATGTATTTCGTCAAACTTAGAGCACTCCAAAATATTAATATTTAATCACACGCCACATTTCAACAGCCATTTTTATAAATAAACAGTACAAAAATTGGTCTACGATCAGCGTTGCCAAATCTCCAACAGCATGGCTTGTAAGTGTAGGAGGCAGTGGTTTCTGTGTTCAACTGTTCTCTTGCCCAACAAAGCCTATTTTTTATTGCGTAAGTACAGACTTCGCCTTTGCTTAAGGAAAAAGTAGGTAACTTAAAAAGAGATGGTAAGCATGTCAAATGTACAGGATGGACAAATTTCTATGTTTTCGACTATAGGAGATATGGAAAAATGGACCCCCCATCCCCAGCCTCGATCTCGTTTATCGTGAAAAGCTTAATGGTGAAAATCAAAATGGGCTATCATCGTTTGTTTTCGAATTATAAACAAAGTTTTATTTTTTGACTTTTTGTTTTGTGGTTATATCTCGCTTATTGATGAAAATAGAGAAAAGCAATTTTTACATTTTTCAGACAGTTTTAATAGCAATGCATGGGGTAGTCAGTTTAAAAAAAAAGAGTTAGATTTCGAGTTATAGTATAAAGTCAGAGCTGGGCAGTAATTAATTACTTTATAATAAAATTTCTCTTTGTTGATTTTTGTTGGAATGGAATTGGTCTTCAAAATACGGTAATTGTGATTGATAATTGCTATTTTTGTTAAAAAGTAGTTGACAATTCCTTTTTGAAAGTAATTAATTACAATCTTGATCAGCGTCGGACTGGCAAAATTTGGCCTACCGGGCAAAAGATGCATGTGGCCTCCGAATGTAAAAATAAGAGGAAAGGGGGGGGCACAGCTTCCTGGCTAAAGGGGTGTCGGGGGGGGGGAAGCCCTGCAGCAAGCGAAATTTTTATGATTGTAGAGAGCTCGAATACCCAAAACGCACCCCTCTCTCACGAGTAATGGCACAGTACAGTAATGGGAAGTGAAAGTACAACAAAATCAATAACTCCCATAATGAAAACGATGGAGGAATGGAAATAGTAATTTACGTTACAAGACCGGAATTTAGTGTTTTGCAGGGCGAGCAAAACACTTGCCGGTCGTGTATCGTACAATATTTTTTTACGACATCCGAGTCCATACTTTCAAACTTGGGAAGTCACTTTCGAAAACTAAAAAAAAATGACATTAGTATCTATTATTTGACTTATCCGAACAACACACACTTGATTCCATAGTAACGAAGGCATCAGGGACCGGCAAAAGCTTTCACCGATGGCGATGCCCGTTTTCCGATCTTGACCGGTAAAACGTTACTTTCTGGCGAAAAAATTCTCCAGAAACCCCATATTTTCCGGTCGGTTGTAAAAAAAATATTTTAAAATAATCTAAAAATTTAAATATGAAACAAGCTAACAAAAACATGAAATAGGTAGGAGGTAGGTAATTATTCTATTCTTATAAACTTTGAAATTCAAACAAATAACGAAAAAAGATTCTTTATCTATTATGATTTATAAACTTTGAGTTTTGAACAATTATAACGAAAAAATATAAATAATTATGATCACAAGGTTTGACCTTATTGAAACTTTTACACTCTATTCCATTATAATAATTATACTTAACAATGTGAATCACATCAATAATTTTGATTTTAAAGAGACTGTCTATTTACTAACTTGTCATGATTTCGTTGAAATTCAAACTTTGGCGTAGATAAAACTCCACATTCAAAATTAGAAAACATTCTAACCTTTCTTGCCATAGAAAAACCCTTAGCACTTTAGAAAATACGCGTTCACAGGCTACTTGGGTGCATGATAATGTAAGTAAGTATTTGTGGGCTAGTACAAATTGCTATACAGTGTGGAAGTAAAGTAAGGGATAAGTTCATTAACTTTGTTAATATTAATTTTTATAAAATAATCTTGAAGGGGTATGGCGATTTTAATTATAGGACATACACTACAACCACCTTTATGTTGCTACGTCATCTGTTTTAAAGTTATGACGTCATCTACTTCTTTTTAATGACAACGTGGATTTTTTATTATTGATTTTGGTAGTACTTTTTATGTTGTTTTCAATGATATAAAGTTTTCAATATGTTACATCTGAAAAAAATCGAGAAAAATGGTCTTAAAAGTTTAAATATAAAAAATCTATGAAATGAGCAAAATAAATCTAGTTACCTACGTTTGACGGAAAGTCATTGACAGCACATTTGTTTTTATTAAAATTTAAAAAAACAATTGAAAAATACAATAATAGATAATAAAAAAATCAATTCTCTGTGTCTCGCTTAATTGTACCATTTTTATTAATAAACTAGTTTGCTAGGGGAAAATTCTAATTTAGAAAATTCAAAGGACGCTTATTTTGTTATGACATTTACAAATTGTTTAATTCTGACATGTAACTAATCTTTTTTTGTTTTATTCATGGGTAACTACATTTATTTTTATTTTGCTCATTTTATTGGTTTTTAATATTGAATATTTAAGACCAATTTTCTCAACTTTTTTCAAATGGAACATATTGAAAATTTTATATTATTAAAAACAACATAAAAAGTACTACCGAAACAATAATATAAAATATAGGCTATTATTAAAAAAAAGTCGATGACATATAAAAACAAATTACATAAGAAACTAAAAATCAGCTGAAAATATTCCCTATGGTCAAAATCGCTACATCCCCTCGAGATTTTTTCATAAAAATGAATATCAACGAAGTTAAAGAATTTATTCGTTACTTTATTTCCACACTGTATGTAATGAGGTGGTCCCAGGTGGTGTAGCTTGAACAAGCATCCACGGACGATCAGTAGAGTTAAGCAACGCTCTCGTGGTACGGCTGCCACGGAAATAGTTGGTCCCGGATGTCATAATAACATCATGACAGTCGTTAGTGGGGTTGGAAGTCCCCATAAAATGTACAGCGACGCCTATAATTGGCCTAACGGCTGTTGGCTGAGTACGAAATAAAGAAATACAATAAATAAATTATATTTGTGTAAAAATTTTAAAGCAACAATTCATACAACCCGAACAAGCACCCTTTGTGATTTTCGTTGTCATCACTATTAGTGTGGTGATCAGGGGTCGTGATTGGTTCAGTCACAGTCACCATAGGCTCGACATTTTGGCCTCCAAACTGGATTGGCCTACCGGGCATTTGCCCGGTTGCCCGGTGGGCCAGTCCAACACTGATCTTGATGCCCGAGACGTAGCCAAAAATTGCCAAGAATGGAAACGAATTGTGAATGGAGTTCGAGACGCAGCGGCACCAACAGCAGCATATTCTTTGCGGAGACGTCTCGTCCGGACCGCCAGCTAACAGACCAAAGAAGAAGAAGAAGACTTTTGAGTAATTAAATTACTCTTAAGTAGTACTAAAGTGGTAAATGAAATTACTCAATTACTAAATTACTGGCCTTGATTAGGTGTTAAATCTCCAGAATGCAAAAAAATAAGGTAACACCTCATTACGTTACACGTTAAGCAAATTGCAATTGTGTATTCTTGGAACAATATATAATTTAAGATTTTCTATAACTAATCGAATAACAGCTAATTTTGTGCAATTCCAAGGACATGTGAACGAGCAAAGACAAACATTTGGTGCAGACGTGTATGTTTTTAGATGGGATGTGCATATGTTGTGTTTTATGTAGCAGTGTGGTTTGCTAATAGTTATTGTGTAAGAAGTAAAAAATATGTCTGCGGTAAGTACTACAGATTACAAAGTATAATAAGGTAAAAATATTATTTATTAATTTCCATTTGCTTGTTTCAAACGATATACCAGTAAGTATAGAGCTATCTAAATGCAAATATACTCGTACTATTTCATTTGAGTATTTGAAATATCTAGTAATTCAGTTGTATTTTTTATACAGAAGAATAGGTGGCTATGACATCATGCGAAAAGAAGGAATTTTTCGCATTACAATGATATATATCATAATACATAACTGTTCGTCTAAAAATTGAACACATGGAGTTTTTTATCATCCATTTATCAAAATGCTATGTTGATGAAAATTCTTGCATCTTCCCAAACTAAAAATACTTACTTTGCATCCTCTTGTACCTGTCGGTGTCAAGGTTACTAAAGATACACTTGCCAACATTTAAATATTTTATTTCATATATGGCAAAGGTTCGAAAATATGAAAATGGCTCAAGAATCAAGCATGTACCTACCCCTATTTTTTAAAATACAACGTTATTTAGCAAAGATGTTTATAATTGAAAGAATGTGTAAAATTTGAAGTCACAGCCACCTATTTCAAAAAACCATTTTCACTGGTTATTCCTATTTTTCGTTTACTGATGTAAAGATAAGTATGTATTGTCAAACTTGAATTTCACCCACGTAGCAACCAGAATATTACGTTAATTGAAATTAGTGTTAAAACATCTCATTTTTGTATGTCCAAAGTAAAAAAACAGGTATCTTCAAAAAAATGTAATAACAAACAATCCGAACACTAACAAGAATTTAGAACAATTAAAATTTTTAATTGGAATGTTATAGCAAATATTTCTAAATACTATTTTTGCATATTTTGAAAAATAAGGTTACTTTTGGTTTGTTTTTTTGGTAATCCATAAAAATGTGAAGGTTTACTGTAGTGTGGTGTTAGTGTAATTCTTACAAAATCTGTATATTTTTCTGTATTAGACAACAGTTAGCTGTCGATTTTTAATGATTAGATCAAGTAGATATAGGTAATCAACTGTCAGTGACAAGCAATTCACTGGAGGTTGGTCACATCTAGGGTTACCAAAAAAACCGAGTCCCGGGACCACAGCCAGCACAGGCGAAGTCCCGGGACCAGGTCAACATGTGTACGTATATTCTACATTATTTACGTAGGCAGGAGAGGTACTGTTTTCGGTAGATTACAATTAAACGTGTGTGTTGTTTCAGCCACATTTGCAAGTTGTCTTTTATTTATGTATTTGTTTGTTTCTTTTGTTGGATTTAGACATATTTTATGAGTAGTCGTGTGCATACGTAGTAACAGTAACGTAACCAAATTTGTAGACTTTTAAAATTATGTGCGAAAAAGCTCAATAATTTATATTTTTAGGTTTTAAAGGTGTTTGTTATTTGTTTGCTAAAGCGATAGAATGAATTCCGATTTCCAACCTAAATTCATTCTACATTAAAAAAAAATAACGATTTGAAGACGATACGGCAACACTTTTATATATCAAAAGATAAACAATTGACGAAATGTAAAGTTTGTCGCAATAAAATTATCATAACCAGGGGCAACTCGCAGAAGGATTATATAAGATGAAGAGCGGCAGACAGTTTTAGTACCAGAAGTAATGAAGTTATAGAAGAACTCCAATGCAGCCCATTATCAGCACAAAAATACTTTATTTAACTAAAAGCATTTTTTTTCTTTGGAATTTGCATTCGGAAATTTCACCTGACCATTATTTCCCTGTCGGGACCATTTTTGGGATCTTTGGGACTTGAAACTTAGCTCTTAAGTCCTGAAAACACTTATGGTCCCAGGACTTGAAAGCCCTTGTCACATCCCAGTCCCAGTGAAAAGCTAAGTTTTGCTTATTCATGTTCTTTTAATTGTTAATTTGTTGATATCCAGGGCAGATTGTTCCTCGAAACGTTTGATATTTAATATTTTTAATTTTGCAGGGTGGCAAAATACCAAAAAAAAAGAACATGAATTATATCTATTATTTTATCGTTATCAAAAAACATAGACAAATTGTTACATTCTATCGATCGAAAGAAAAACTCTACTAAAACAACAACTTTTGATTTTATACAATATGTTGCCGGTACGTTTTCCGATTTGAGTTGCACATTTGACTCAATCAACTATGAATTCCTGAAAACTAGGCTTTTTCGTCTGGATATCCGTGGCACTGCCAATGATGTGATTTTGTCATTTATTAAAAATAAGAAAATGATTGTAAAAATAAACAATCAGTTTTCTAATGAATCTGATATTGATCTTGGCGTACCTCAGGGGTCAACTCTTGGCCCTTTGATTTATATTTTGTTTACTAAAGACTTTGAGTATCATTCGGAGAGTGAGTGTATTATTACTTATGCTGATGACACGTCGTTTGCGTTGTCAGCGGACACTGTTGCTGAACTCCTACCTAAAGTAGGAAATATTATTTAAAAAATCAAGAATTGGTGCAGCTACAACAATCTACTTGTGAATTTACAAAAACCTTCACGTGTGCATTTCAATAGAAGACCACTGCAAGAATTAAAACGTTTTCACCAAGCAAAAATTGCCTGTGATGGGAGTTGTAGTCGATGAGCATCTTGACTGGTGTGCTCCTGTAAATATAACCTGTTTAGGTTAAATAAGGCATATTTTGCTATACACAATTTAAAATGTTCCACAAAGACCTGCTGGATGGGTATCATGCGATGGTGCAATCAGTTCTTATGTATCGAGAGATTTAAAAAAAACTGATCGTCAGCGGGCTGTGGAAATTCAAACGTATTAATAATATGTTGGTGGCACTGTATGTCTATGTCAAATTCGAGGTTAGCAGGTTAGGTTTTGCGTAAGTCTTTGTCAAAACTAGGGCATCCAATCCCGAAAGAAAATTGAAATCCCGGGATTCGGGACTGTGAAAAGTAGAATCCCGGGATTTTCAAATTATGAATATATCCTAAAATTTATACGGAAAATTTGAGTAATAATTTTTATTATTTTAATTCGGGTGTAAGCAGATACTGCTGGAGGCAGTACAAGTAAACCTCCAGCATAGCAAGGCAGCAACAGCTGCCCTCTGTAAATACTTGGTCTCCAAGAACATAGACATAGCCTTGATTCAAGAACCCTGGCTCTTCAGGGGAAAAGTATCAGGCCTTGGAACTGTTAAAGGTAAGCTAATATATAATAGAAACCTTGATAACGTGAGATCCTGCATTTTTGTCAGGGAAGAACTTCATGCTCTAAAACTGATGAACTTCTGTTGCAGGGATCAAGTAGCTATTAAATTAACAACACAAATGGAACGAAATCTGAAGGAGATAATAATCGTTTCAGCATACTTTCCATTTGACTCTCCCAATCCACCTCCAACTGAGGAACTACAACAGGTTGTTGAGTACTGCAGGCTATCAAACCTGCAGCTCATAGCTGGAATTGACGCCAATGCTCACCATGTTGCATGGAGTAGCAGCAACGTCAACAGAAGGGGTGAGTATCTCTTTGACTTTATTGTATCCAAAGATCTGGATATACTGAATCGGGGGAACAAACCAACTTTTAAAACACGAACTCGCGAAGAGATAATTGATATCACTTTGGCTACCTCTCGTATTAGCTCTCAGATAACTCGTTGGCATGTGTCCGAGGAACCGTCACTTTCGGACCATAGATACATTCGAATGGAAATCAGTAATCTTGATAAGCCAGTTTCGGAGTATCGTAATCCGAGAAATACGGACTGGGAGAATTACAAGCAGGATCTACAAGTCAATCTAATTAATTTCAAAAATGAGATTAAAAATAGTACTGATATCGAGCTAACCTCTGTTGAACTTCAGGAGGCTATTTTAAACTCATATCACAACAACTGCCGGGTCACACGACGAGCCACCAACAAAGATGTTAGTTGGTGGAACTCGGATCTAGCACTACAAAGAAAAAACACACGCAAACTCTTCAACAAGGCGAAAAGAACCGGTGAATGGGATAATTATTATCAATCCCTGACCGAGTATAATAAACAAATACGCAAAGCCAAAAGAGACTCCTGGAGGAACTTCTGTCAAGAAGTTGAAAACACTTCTGAAGCAGCACGACTCCAGAGGATTCTGGCTAAAGATCCTGTGGAACCCGTTGGCACAATCCTAAAGCCAAATGGGAAATTCACGGAAACAAGTAAAGAAACCTTGGAGCTTCTTCTTCAAGCACACTTTCCAGACTCACATGCGGTTTATCCTGCAGACGAGCATCAGCCAAACCTCATTAACCCGATTATAAGGGCTGAAAAAACGGACTGGCAAATTTCAAACAAAATCGTTACCCACAAAAGTATTGAATGGGCCATAGATTCGTTTAACTCATACAAAGCTTCTGGTCCTGATGGCATAATACCTGTGCTTCTACAACAAGGGAAAGAGATCCTCACACCAAAGCTTTGTAGACTACTAAGAGCAAGCCTGGCAACGGGATACATCCCGTCTGTCTGGAAACAATCTAGAATTGTCTTCATACCCAAACCTGGAAGAGACTCTTCTCAGGCGAAGTCATATAGACCTATCAATCTATCTTCCTTTATGTTAAAGTTGATAGACAAACTGATTGAAAGACATATCAGAGAGAGCTTTCCCTCAGGAAGCCTATTTCATCCCCATCAACATGCATATCAATCGGGGAAATCATGCGAAACTGCTCTCCACCAACTAGTGCGGAGAATTGAGGAGGCAATTAACTACCAAGAAATTGCACTGACAGTTTTTATTGACATTGAGGGAGCCTTTGACCATACCTCCTTCGTGTCAATGATAGCTGCAGTAAGAAACCGTGGGGTAGAAGACACCATCTGCAGGTGGATCAGTAACATGCTCCATGACAGGAAAATACAATCAACCCTTTCTGGTGAGACAATGGAGGTGGAAGCTGCCAAAGGATGCCCACAGGGGGGAGTTTTGTCACCCCTGTTGTGGAACCTGGTAGTGGATGAGCTCTTAGTCGAACTAAATAGGGAAGGTTACTATACCCAGGGGTATGCCGATGATCTGGCGATACTCATCTCGGGGAAATTTGATAACACAGTCTCAGAGATTATGCAAAAAGCTCTAAGAATTGTGGAGAGGTGGTGCACCAAAGAGAGCCTAAGTGTAAATCCGCAGAAAACGGTACTGGTTCCATTTACTAGAAGAAGGAAATTGGACAGGCTAAAACTGCCAAACCTCTTCAATGAACAATTGCAAGTGAGCCAAGAAGCTAAATATCTGGGCATAATCCTGGATGCTAAGTTAACCTGGAGCTCACACATTCAAAAAATTGCACATAAAGGCAAAAGAACTATTATGGCAACAAAGCGTGCAGTGGGCAAAACCTGGGGACTTAAGCCAAGCATGGTACACTGGCTGTACACTGCTGTGGTGAGACCTATGGTATCCTACGGATCGCTGACCTGGTGGCCAAAAGTAGAACAAAAGCAAGCCAAACTGGAGCTTTCCAAACTCCAAAGGCTGGCTTGCCTATGTATAACAGGGGTGATGAGAAGCACTCCAACTGCAGCTATGGAAACCCTGCTAAGCCTTCCTCCCCTAGATATCATAATCAAGGCAGAGGCAAGGATGGCGGCGTATAGACTGAACTATAATGGCAACTGGCAAACCAGTTTCGTCTCTGGTCATACCAGAATAACCAGCAATATCACTAATCCATTACTAGAAATGAGCAGTGACACAATGCCTATCAGGCATAACCTTAACAAACCCTTTTACATTCAGCTAGAATGGAACGAAGGGCTGGCACAAAGACGTGGTCAGGAAGGAAAACCAGTCTGGTATACAGACGGATCCAAAACTGATAGCGGTACTGGAGCTGGGATATATGGGGAATCTCCCCATTTTGAAGCCTGTGCATCTTTGGGGAAGCACGCAACAGTATTCCAAGCCGAAACTCATGCCATAGACACTTGTCTACAGGAAAACAAAGAGGAATTATCAAGGCAAAGATATCCTTGTCCTAACTGATAGCCAGGCTGCCATAAAGGCCCTAGCTAGCTACCGGATTAACTCGAAACTAGTCTGGGACTGCCTTCAAAATCTAATAACCCTGGCAAACCACAACAAAGTAACCCTCATGTGGGTTCCGGGCCATAAGGGGATAAAAGGCAATGAAAAAGCTGATGCCCTCGCAAAAGAGGGAACAGAAATAGCATTTAATGGTCCTGAACCAGTATTTGGAATTTCTAAAACCTCTGCTCGTGGCTGGTTGGCTGGGTGGATAAAAAGATCGCACCATAACCACTGGAACCATGTGGATGGATTAAGACACAGCAAGACCATGCTAAAAACACCATCTAAAAAACTAACAGATGATGTACTGCGACTAAGCAGACACCAAATTAGGCAAGTGACAGGACTGATAACTGGACACTGCAACCTACGCAAGCACATGCATACAATGGGCATCCTAAATGAGGAACCCATATGCAGACTATGTAATGAAGAGGACGAAACAGCCTCTCATATTATCTTTGACTGTGAAGCCCTCGCCCGATGGAGACATTCGCTCCTGGGTGGAGCCAATACAAGAGAAACTCTAATTAGAGAAAACCTAGTGAAAACGTTACTAAACCTAATAAAGACGGCAAAACTTTTCACTGAATAATGTGATATGATGAGTAACACAATAAGCCTAAGGCTGCAGTGTTCTAGGCTCCTAACCCTGTCATCAACTCACAATTCAATCAATCAATCAATCAAGCAGATACAAAGATATTAAAATTTAACATAAAAAATATAAAAAGAATAACTTATCAATACTTTAAATCTTAAATAGCATGTTTTCTATGTTCACTGAAAAAAGCACGCATAAATGAAAGTCTGTCTAAGGTTTTATCTGCAAGTGACGATCGGAATTTGGTACAGAAAACAGCAGCGGCCGAAAATGCATGTTCCGATTCAACACTGGTAGGAACAATCGTTAATAGAAATTCATAAGCTAATTGAAGGTTGTGTCCACGAATACCTTCTTTTTTAAAAAGTGACATCTCTTCTTTAAGAACATTCGGGTCTCCTGTGGAGAGACTGAAACTAGATCGAGCTGGTTCCATACTTTGTTTTATAGTTTCCTTCAATGTATCTTCCAGTGACATTGGTTCATCATCTGCTTCTTCAGCTCTGTTTCTTGTAATAATTTGAGCTAATGTTAGGTTTAGGTCATCTTCATCATCATCATCATTTATCTCACTATCATGAGCAACAACATTAGCATTAATCAGTGATTCAGTGTCAGTTCCTTTTTCGCAAATCGGATCGTGTTTCACTAGTCTTGTTATTAAAGCTTTTATAGTTTGTCTTACAGATGCTTCTTTCGGGATGTCAAATAAATGGTCATTCTCTTTCTCCTGGTTATTATGCAGATATCTTAGAACGCCCGACAGATTTTTGTTGCGGCGCTCCGATATTCGATTTTTTAATGCATCTTTCATGTCATTACTCAAATTTGAATTTGAGCGACCTAGTTGTTGCAGTACAAATTTCAAAGTAGCATCTGCTGTAATAAGATTTGCGTCCCGTTGACATAAAGTTTCCACAGCCAGTTTTAGAGGTTTTAGGACATTTATTATTCCCGCAACAGCTTCAAATTCGTTTTTCACAAACATTATGGAACTCTTTAAATCGATTAAGGCTTTTTGTACGCAGTCCTTTAAGAGTATAAATCTTTCCAACATATCGAGAAGACTGTTCCATCTTGTTTTGGTATCCAAGATAAGAGACATTTCTTTTCCATGCTTATTTTTGACATATTCCTGAAGGGTGCAATTATTTACAGGTGAACGTCTAAACAACTTAACAGTTGATCTCACTTTTGCAATCAGTTCTTTAATATTATAATTATCTGTTAAATCAAATGCATCGCTGTCATTTACAGAATCCACAACATTAATTATATCATCTGAATTGTCATCCTCGTTCTCAGTGCCGGCATCATCGTCTTCCATATCGTCTCTATCGGTAGACATAGATGTAACTGTTGTTTTATTTCGCTTGTAAAGAACATCAACAACAGCCAGTTGAATGCCATGGGCAAAACACAGCTGATGATAGGGCTCTATTAATCTTCCAACGCGAGTCATAACACTGGCACCATCAGTTGTTATACATACTATGTCGTGGCTTAATGAAAGTTCAAATTCTTCTAAGCGCTTTTCTAATAAATCAATACAGTTTTCAGCTGGCATTGAACCTGAAATTCTTACCATTCCGGTATTCCAAAATTGCGAATTTGAACTATGCACATTGATATTTAAATATCGTTTATTAGCCAAGGATGTCCATTCATCAAATGTGAGACTGAAACGTTTTCCCTTCTCTTTTTGTCCTGTTATTGTACCAGTGCAGTAATCTTTAATTTTATCGCTGTATTGCAAAACTCTGTTTTTAATTGTTGTTGGAGAAGTCGGTATATCATGTCCTATTGCCTTTAAACATTTTCTTAAATCTTTAGAGGTAACAAATACTTTAAACGGAAATCCATCCAACGAAGTCATGCGGGCAAGAACTGCGTTAAGTGTATTGTCATTGTGAAGATCCAAAAAGTCTTCAATTTTTCTCTGCTTCATAGGAAGAGGTCGAGGTGGTGAAACATTATCATCTAATTTGGATTTTGAACTCTTAGAAATTAAGCTGAGATCAATTTCATGAATACATTTTAAGTGGGTTCGTAACCCTTTCGTCGAGCCGCCTTTGGTTTTCAGTACGCTGTTGCACCTTTTGCACTTTGCGGTTTCTCCTCCAGCAGCTTCCACCAAGAAGTAATGCCATGCAGAATTGAGCTCTTTACTTTTTGTGGAATGTTCAGTATATTTCGATTTCGCATTTGATGAGGATGGAGCATCCATATTCAGAGTTTAGAATAAGTACGGTAATACCTACATACAATACAAGGTATTGTAAACTGGTTTGTTTTTAAAAATAATTTCAGCGCAAAACTTACTGCTAAATATTTGCGGTAGGTAACTGTAGTCCCTCTTGCACTAGACCAACAGATCAACACAACACGTAACAGCACTAACAGCAGCAGCAAACAAATTAATAATACAATGACAATTTAGTACAGGCTGGATCAAATTAAATTATTAAATTTCATCGGAATGCGTAGCTGTATTTTATGACGCGATCCTGCATCTCACGCAGTTCAATGCGCAATGTAAATTAAATCCCGCAAATCCCGGGATTTTTAGCCTCCGAGTCCCGGGATTTCGGGATTCAAAAAGCATGCGTGATCCCGGGATCCCGGGATTGGATGCCCTAGTCAAAACTGACGCAAATCCTAACCTGCTAACCTCGAATTTGACATAAGACTTACAATGCCACCAACATATTATTAATACGTTTGAATTTCCACAGCGTACAGCCCACTGAGGATCAGTTTTTTTGGATCTCTCGATACAACGCTGATTTGGGGTAGATCAGGTGATTTCAAAATTTGTAGCATTATTTATAATGTTGTATATGAGCAAGAAATAAATTACATTATAGATTAAGTACTGATATACATAAGCGCAATATTTGATTGCATACCCATGTACCAATATAATGGGATCAAATATAATGTATACCAAATTAAACCATACATCCCTAGCGCTGTTCACCAAAAAATTTAATGAACATCAAAAAATCTTAATGGAACCCAAATTATTATACTTCGGAAAATGAGAACAGCACCACTAAAATAGTTGTGTTGCGTACTATTTTACCATTGCTTACATTTTAAATTCCATATGTCTATCAATTTTACTAAATGTTCACCAAATTTAGAACGCTCAAGTTACGCATCCGTGCTGTACATAATAAATATTCGCGCTATCCGTTTATATTTAGTCTTTCTCGAAAAAACTACTTGTGCGTCAAATAATTATTCTGTTACTCCAAAAATTAAATAAGCTCGAGCATCTCTCCTTGTCGCTTCCAGACAAACTTCTTGCAGGCTTCAGCTTTTACAGTGAGTGTAACCAGTGTATTGCCGTATGAAAAAACTTAAGTTTAATTTTCAATTTTGTTTTGTGAAATTTGTGTTAGATTTTTATATATATACTAGCGGACTCCTGCCCGCTGCCTGCTATCAGTGGGTTAAGCAAACGTTTTTTCGATATTCGAATTTTCGATTTTTTTAATTTTAAAAAATATTGGGGGGCGGTGGGGGCGGGGGTGAAATTTTGGGGGACCCGACAGACGTTGTTCTGCCCGCTGCCTGCTATTAGCGGGTTCAGCAAACGTTTTTTCGATATTCAAATTTTCGATTTTTTTAATTTTAAAAAATATTTGGGGGTGGTGAAATTTTGGGGTTATATGTTTTGATATGCGAAAAATCTTTGAAAAATTAAAAAAGACATTTCGTCAATTTTTTTTAAATTGCCTAGAACCCGATTGCAGCACCACTTACCGGGTCCAATTGTAAATCTAAACCATCCAGGGACTCACTTAAACACAGAATATTTCATCAAAATCGGTCCAGCCGGTTAGGAGTTCAGTTACATACAGACGTACAGAAGAATTATATACTCTATAAAGATATTGATTTATTTCCAAGAATTCTTCAGACTTATTTCTATGTCCCCATTAATAAACAAGACCTAATAAAACACGATAGATTTTTCTTATAAGTGATATTTAGGCCAACAAAAAATATAAATTTGGGTATACTTTTGAAATTGAATGTGGTATAAAATATAGTAAACATTGTGTATTTTTGCCAAAGAAATAGTGTTTTTTAAATGATAAATAATATAAGACGTTGACGAAAATTAAATATCTGGGTATCGTGCTAGAATTAAATGAGGAATAAAATTTGGTGAACATTTAGCATTTTTAGCCAACGAAAGTTATTTTTAGGAACAAATAATATAAGAGACTAGCATGATGTCAACTTTTGGTGGTCGCTCTAAGATTATGTATTTTCTTAATTTTGGTGAGCATTTAGTATTTTTGGGAAACGAAAGTATTTTTTTGTACGAAAAGGTTGGGTAAATTTGGTAGACTGTTAAATACCACCCCAATATAATTACTCGTTATTCCAGAAATCACCCACCGGCAACAAAGCGTATAAAAATATATAATGCATTGCCGAGTTTTGCGGCAATCAAATGAGTCTCGTTAAGTGCCATAAGCAAATGTGTATTGTTCAATATTTTATCTTCATCAATACATTCTAGTTCAATATGTTTTTTAATCTAAAAAGAGTTTGGAGTTCTTAACGATACTAAAATTAGTTTGGTTATAGATATTAACGATACAAGTTTGATTATGAGCATCTTAACGAAACGAGTTTGATTGCCAAAACGAGGCGGTGAGCCGAGTTTTGCGGCAATCAAACGAGTTTCGTTGTGTGCCATAAGCAAACGTGTATTGTTCAATATTTTATCTTCATCAATAAACTCTGGTTCACTGTATAAAAAGAGTGCGGTAATATTAATTACCGCACTGAGTGCGGTAATATCTGTCCATTACCGCACTGAGTGCGGTAATATCCATTACCGCACCGAGTGCTGTAATGAAGCTCTTAACGATACTAAAATTAATTTGGTCAAGAAGCTATAACAACACGGATGAAGATAAAGTCTATAACAACACCGATGAAGATAATAGTTTATATAATCCGTTTGTTTTATGTATCATGTATTTGTATGGCTTGTTTTGCTTGATTTTCGAACTTGTTCTCATCTGCATTACATGTAGCAACAGAACGAAGTATTATTATTACAGCTGGTTACTTTTGAGGATTATGTAGATGCAAGCAAAGAGTATGCAATACAAGTGCCTTTAACACATTCCGAAAAAGTAACTAAGCTACAAAAAGTATTTAGTTTTAACTCTAGTTACAAGTTCTTTCCCACCTCTGGTCACAAAGGCTTCACCTATATCAGATGAGTACGTACATGATAATCGCAGTGCTGTACAGGGTTATTCATTATAAATTACCCACCCCTTATCATCGTTATTATTGCCTATAGAAAAAAAAGTTTTAAATAAAAGTTATGTGGTTATAACTGAATTTTGTTAAAATGCTATCAAAAGTACAGTGGCGTGCATAATTAAGGGGATACAAAAAAGTAATATATTTTTTTAAATGGAACACCCTGTATATTATTAAATTTTTGGAATGATATTTCTTTCCTGATTTCAAAAATATACCATATGTTACCCTTACCTTATACCGTTTTTGAGTTATTAAACGTCAAATATCTTAGTTAAACTAGTTAACATTATTAAATATAACAAAGTTTTATTCAGGAAATTTAAATATAAATAAATGATAACTAATTTTTATTATTTCATTAAAGAAATGTCACTTATCAAACAAAATAGTTGCATTTTCATAGCTTACTTTAATAATTCCTATTTACAGTAACTAGTTTAACTAAGATATTCAACGTTTAATAACTCAAAAACGGTATAAGGTAAGGGTAACATATGGTATATTTTTGAAATCAGGAAAGAAAGATCATTCCAAAAATTTAATAATATACAGGGTGTTCCATTTAAACAAATATATTACTTTTTTGTATCCACTTAATTATGCACGCCACTGTACTTTTAATAGCATTTTAACAAAATCCTTTATCTAATAGACTTGTCTGTCTGGAACGCTGTTTTGTCCGGGACGCTGTTTCAGCAGCCAAACCGTAAGAGCTAGAGAAAAAAGTTATGAAAGTTATATGTTTGGAATGATCATGTCAGATCAGGAACCGAATTTCAGTCACGTGACACTTGCGGTTTTCGAGAAATCACGTGATTTCCGTCCGTCCGGGACGCTGTTTTGTCCGGGACGCTGTTTCAGCAACCAAACCGTAAGAGATAGAGAAAAAAGTTATGAAAGTTATATGTTTGGAATGGTCATGTCAGATCAGGAACCGAATTTTAGTCACGTGACACTTCCGGTTTTCGAGAAATTACGTGATTTCCGTCCGTCCGGGACGCTGTTTCAGCAGCCAAACCGTAAGAGCTAGAGAAAAAAGTTATGAAAGTTATATGTTTGGAATGGTCATGTCAGATCAGGAACCGAATTTCAGTCACGTGGCACTTCCGGTTTTCGAGAAATCACGTGATTTCCGTCTGTCCGGGACGCTGTTTTGTCCGGGACGCTGTTTCAGCAACCAAACCGTAAGAGATAGAGAAAAAAGTTATGAAAGTTATATGTTTGGAATGGTCATGTCAGATCAGGAACCGAATTTCAGTCACGTGACACTTCCGGTTTTCGAGAAATCACGTGATTTCCGTCCGTCCGGGACGCTGTTTTGTCCGGGACGCTGTTTCAGCAACCAAACCGTAAGAGATAGAGAAAAAAGTTATGAAAGTTATATGTTTGGAATGGTCATGTCAGATCAGGAACCGAATTTTAGTCACGTGACACTTCCGGTTTTCGAGAAATTACGTGATTTCCGTCCGTCCGGGACGCTGTTTCAGCAGCCAAACCGTAAGAGCTAGAGAAAAAAGTTATGAAAGTTATATGTTTGGAATGGTCATGTCAGATCAGGAACCGAATTTCAGTCACGTGGCACTTCCGGTTTTCGAGAAATCACGTGATTTCCGTCTGTCCGGGACGCTGTTTTGTCCGGGACGCTGTTTCAGCAACCAAACCGTAAGAGATAGAGAAAAAAGTTATGAAAGTTATATGTTTGGAATGGTCATGTCAGATCAGGAACCGAATTTCAGTCACGTGACACTTCCGGTTTTCGAGAAATCACGTGATTTCCGTCCGTCCGGGACGCTGTTTTGTCCGGGACGCTGTTTCAGCAGCCAAACCGTAAGAGATAGAGAAAAAAGTTATGAAAGTTATATGTTTGGAATGGTCATGTCAGATCAGGAACCGAATTTCAGTCACGTGACACTTCCGGTTTTCGAGAAATCACGTGATTTCCGTCCGTCCGGGACGCTGTTTTGTCCGGGACGCTGTTTCAGCAGCCAAACCGTAAGAGATAGAGAAAAAAGTTATGAAAGTTATATGTTTGGAATGGTCATGTCAGATCAGGAACCGAATTTCAGTCACGTGACACTTCCGGTTTTCGAGAAATCACGTGATTTCCGTCCGTCCGGGACGCTGTTTCAGCAGCCAAACCGTAAGAGATAGAGAAAAAAGTTATTAAAGTTATATGTTTGGAATGGTCATGTCAGATCAGGAACCGAATTTCAGTCACGTGACACTTCCGGTTTTCGAGAAATCACGTGATTTCCGTCCGTCCGGGACGCTGTTTTAGCAGCCAAACCGTAAGAGATAGAGAAAAAGTTATGAAAGTTATATGTTTGGAATGGTCATGTCAGATCAGGAACCGAATTTCAGTCACGTGACACTTCCGGTTTTCGAGAAATCACGTGATTTCCGTCCGTCCGGGACGCTGTTTCAGCAGCCAAACCGTAAGAGATAGAGAAAAAAGTTATGAAAGTTATATGTTTGGAATGGTCATGTCAGATCAGGAACCGAATTTCAGTCACGTGACACTTCCGGTTTTCGAGAAATCACGTGATTTCCGTCCGTCCGGGACGCTGTTTTGTCCGGGACGCTGTTTCAGCAGCCAAACCGTAAGAGATAGAGAAAAAAGTTATTAAAGTTATATGTTTGGAATGGTCATGTCAGATCAGGAACCGAATTTCAGTCACGTGACACTTCCGGTTTTCGAGAAATCACGTGATTTCCGTCCGTCCGGGACGCTGGTCCGTCCGGGACGCTGTTTTAGCAGCCAAACCGTAAGAGATAGAGAAAAAAGTTATTAAAGTTATATGTTTGGAATGGTCATGTCAGGTCAGAAACGGAATTTCAATCACGTGACACTTCCGGTTTTCGAGAAATCACGTGATTTCTCGAAAACCGGAATTGTCAGTATCTCCTTTTTTGTTTTATTAAATGAGACATTTGTCTCACTGGTTGCTAGTTCAGTTATAACCACACAACTTTTATTTAAAACTTTTTTTTCTATAGGCAATAATAACGATGATAAGGGGTGGGTAATTTATAATGAATAACCCTGTACATGCATTCATGTGAAAAAAAAACTGCTTGGACTCGAAGACATTTTCAATATACAGATATAACCTGGTACAGGTGACGTAACTTCGGGATATGCAGCCTGTGTATATATTACTACAGTGAAGTCCGGTTATAACGAACCTCAATGGACTGTAGAAATTGGTTCGTTATAGCCAAAGTTCGTTACAAGAGTTATAACAACAAAAAATGTGCGAGTTATTATAAACTTACTTTATTAACCATAATCGGCCACATTTGTACAATAAGTATAGAAACATTTATGTAAGAACGATAAACACGTATTTAATAGATATTTTTGTCTGTTTAGTATTACTAGCCGAATAACGTTTGTCTATGTAAGCATCTACTTCGGCAAAACTATTTAATATACTATCCGGAATATTACGCGATTGCAGAAAATAGCGGATATAATTTATTTTCTTAATTGCCTCATGTACTGTTGGAATGGCAAGATCCTTCCCCGAAACCGATTCGTCGTCATCTTGCCTGCTAATTTCTTCGACTTGCTTATTTTTGGTTTCTCGAATAATAGCTTCGTCGCTTAAAAATTCTGTAGTGGCAATATTTTCGTCAACAAGTATGTAAGCTTCAAGGTCACAATCCTGAAATCTGCCCGTATCAATCGTTGAAATAAAGACAGGCGAGTCATCACTTTCTTTGTTACGTTGTTTATTCAACTACTCGGACAAGGGCAACACAATCTGCTTACCTAAACAATTCACTAGCCATAATAAATTTGGGACTTCACAGCAATTCTTGCAAGCAGGTTCGCTATAAAAGGAAACTTTTTCTTTTTCACGTAAAAAATGGACCGTTATAAGCAAAAGTTCGTTATATGCGGGTTCGGTATAATAGAAAAATTGTAGCATTATTGTAATGGGAGTTTTGGCGGGACTTTTAATTTAGTTCCGTATAACCGGTAGATTGTTACAAGCGGGTTCGGTATAAGCGGTCTCTACTGTATATATAAACATATAGCACATTACAAACACAAATCAGTAACCAATTATACACACACTCCATTTGCCAATGTTGAAAAAATGGAAAATACATTCTAGTACCTAGAGATTAATAGAGTACTTCCAATTACATCAACGAGTTGTGGTAAAACGTTGAAAACCTTTTTATTACAGTTGATTTTGCACATTTTTCAAATAATTATTAACAAATCACTTTAATATACTCAATAATATAAGTTTATTTTAAAAAACTGCTTACACTTACACTTATATTACATAAAATATAACATTTCCAGGTCTTCGGAACTAGATCTTCTTCATCTGGCATCGAACACAATCACTGAAGTGTAAAGTTAAGACAACATACATTTGTAATGGGAATGGCACACATTTACACTAAGCTCGAAACTGCTTATAAAGATGCAATACTAAAATAATGATGCTAATTTTGCTTATTGCATTGATTTACGAGAAACGAACAGGTGGTCTGATACGTACAGAAATATTTTGACCCTTGAACGTTTTTCCACTGAAACTACTTTTTTCTCTTGCATTAGCTATAATGTACAGTTGCGGAAACATAAACCGGGACAAGTTCTGTAGGGTCATTTTTTAATATTTGAACGTTGTAATGTTGCCTTCCTGATTTTGTATGAAATGCTTTCTATCATGTGTCAATGAACAAAGACGAACAAGTTAATGCAGTACAAGAAGCTTGGGATAGCATCGAAAATGAATTTATTCAGACAATTTAACTTCGGCAAAAATTGTGTCCCGCTTTTTATTTCCGCAGCTGTACCAGGCTTTTAATATATGCAAATTATAAACAAATCCGAACCACCGCAATATTTTTACAGCTACACTGTACCCTTTCTAGCTTTTTAATTCGTATAGGCCATTAGAGCGAGCTTGTGGGTGCTGCTCTTATTTCAGTCTGTTATTTTTAAGTGACCGCGGACTTCGTAACCGCACAATAAGATCGAATTTGAGTTTACTGCATTTTGAAAAGCTGCTTTGAATATATTCACGAAAGCCAAAACAAGATGAAAACCATCATAGCTTTTAAAATGCTCAAAAAGGATACATCTCTTTGTACGTTTCTTGTACATGATCCGGTACCCACATTCGCGGCAACGTATGGGATCCCTTGGTCGGATTTCGTTCTCACTGTGACACTCTGAAAACAGGTTTAACGTTATTATGAAGCTTCCACATTACCTATAAAAACATTTTGCAAAACCGAACAATTTTATTCTAACCTCACTTTTGCAATTCAAAGAAGATTTTTACCTCCACATATGTAAACCATGGGTGTTTTAGTAGCAGAAGAGTCCTTTGTTGATGGATCTGACATTTTCGGTGTTTGATGAAGTGCTAATTGTGATAAAATATGATTTCTGCCTTCAGGCGACAAACACAACCACGCAGATCTAACAGGATTTGGATGTGTTTACGCAAGCGCAGCCGTGAACGGTGAACGTAAATAATATCAATGGGCGCATTCAGACGACACAACCGTTGAGTGAGCGCTGATCAAGCGCTCAGTTTGAGCGATGTAGGTTAGCTGAATGGCCCTTTTCAATTTACGATGAGCTAACTGTCAAAGTTGTTTATTTTAACCTATAAATACAGTTGAATGTTTTGTTTTTGTGTTAAGAGTTACAAATCAACTGAAATAGGTACGTGAAATAAATAATGTCGTTACATTTTTATTCGAATTTCCAAGTAAACCAATCTATTATGAGCGATGATACTATCAATAACAAATTAAAGTGTAATATCTTTATATTTTGTTTAAATGAAGGAGCAACATTATTTGATGAGATTAGTAATATAAATTAAAGAGTAAATAGTGTAGTAGGAAAGTATGTAATTATGTAGATACTATCTAACAATAATTACCTAATAATATTTATTTAAATTTGTTTTGCGCGGTAAACACGTCCATTTTACTGAGCGGTTTCTGATCAGTGAGCGGTTTTGAAATGCGCTACATAAAATGGCGACCGCTACGACTGAGCGGCTAAGTGAGCGGTCGCATTCAGGGAACTTTCACTCAACAGTTGTACAACTGTTGTGTCGTCTGAATGCGCCCAATGATGGCAATGATAACATGTAATTCATAAACCGAATCGGTGGACCGATCAGTTTCAAACAGCGTGGTACTGGTAACGTAACCCAGATAGAGTCCAATCGTGCAACAAAAGAAGAGTAAATGTATGTAGAAAACTGATCGTCATCAGCAATAAAAAACGTACTTATGTAACTTGAACACGAAGTTTTAATCTTTAATTTGTTTTATTAAGTTAAGATTAAAATGACAACTTATAAAATACTAGACTAATTTAATATTATTTACTGTTTACAATATTTTAAATCGGTAATGACAAAATATTTAATTAGCTCTTCGAATCTAATTTAATGTGTGTTAGATTGGTAGTATTCACTTATTTGCTGTTACCTCTGAAGATCTTTATAGTGAATGCGTTAACACTCAACCTATACATATGACGATGCACACAACAGAAAAATAACGTATAAGCGACAACTTAAGAAATATACCTAGTAAAAAAATGTGTATTGGCGTCATATATGTATTATGAAATGCGACTTTTTATGGCTCCTTCGTTTTTTTTTTTAGTTTATTGATACATTTGCAATCTGTTACTAAAAGGAACATTTAGTAAATAGTTTGACAATATATGACACGAAGGAAGTTTTCCAATAAAAATTTCCTTAAAACTAGTACGCAGACAATTTGGTTGATAACACTAGAACATTAAAAAAACGGTTTGGGAGGTCCATCGGTTTGAAACGTTTGAGCTTGGGTTTTTCGTCATCAGATTCCAGTAGGTGTTCAACTAATAGATTTGGATGGGCAGAAAGTCTATCGCGGTATCGGACACTAGACTTACGTATCTCTTCGTCTACTGTTGAAATTCCTAAGTCCTGTCGTATTATTTCGTTCGGAACGAACCATGGGGCGTTTACTAGAGATCGTAGCACTTTTGATTGAAAGCGTTTAATAATGTCTATATTTGTTCTACTAGCTGTTCCAAAGATATATTTTTATTAAAAGATAGAACGAATTTTCTTTATCGTGCATTAACCTACGCGGAAACGCTAAGGTCTACACGAATTAAATGAAATTCGAATTTAATTCCCCGCACGAGATATTTTGTGTACGCATTTAATTGTTCATTAAGTGCATTCATTTTCGGCAGCGAAACGTGCAAACTGCACTGTATCAGATTACCTTAAGCTCGTGGTTTATGGCACTGGATTCCAAATTACTGGCATGGACATTCTCACGAATACAGCGGGGAAGTACCTGGGTGCTGGCTATGTCGCCTCTCTGGAGGATTGCGTCAAGAAACACTCGTGACGTCACAAAACCCCTTCACCGTGTCACAATTTTGTACTTACTCGGTATACGGTTAAAATGGCATTTATTTGAAGTGCAAACACTGGCTTGCTGTACTCAAACACGTAGGCAGTAAATTCTATTTATTGCGCGATTCCAGCTGCGGTTGATTAGCTCACCGCATGCGAAATTCACTTGCAAACACGATTCAGGAAAGGTAGACCTGGTACCCGTTTTCATATTTGAGTTCGCTCGATGCCACAACGCGGACCGGGAATGCCGGGCTCTGATTGGTCGCCAACTTAGTGTCCTTCTTGAATGACGTTTGAATTTGAACCGATGATTCTTATTAGTTTTAATTTTATTGTAATCTTCTTTTTTTTGACTTACGTAAGTGCACTTGTTGCATATTAGCACCAATAAATATCTATCTATCTATAGGTGAACAGACAAGATTTACCCTGTTTTGGTGTTAAGAAATCATCCTATTCAGAAACTACTTAAACTGAATTGTATGAAACAATAAATAAGTAGTTATACGTATTTGTTATTTTGAATTTCGTCGTCTTTTAATACTTGTTGGAGTCGCTGCTTATATTATTTTCTTGCAAAGCTACTGCAGTTTGTGTTGATGTACTTCAAAAGATCTATGAAAATTTATTTTTGTTATAACCTAAATTTTGTTTTCAATTGTATTATGTTCATATTATTTTTGGAATGTTACTCAATTGTAAGTTGTAATTAGGTGTTGACAGTAGTTACGTATCAGAGCTAGTCCGGGTGTAAACAAAAGCAGGTATTAGATCTATTGAACAATCATTTTACTTATTGCCTACAGAATTACCTACATAAAGGAAAACGAGGCATTGACCAAGCATTGCGCAGCGCACCACGGACCAATCAGAGTCTGGCATTCACGGACTGCGCTGTAGCATCGAGCGAACTCAAATATGCTACCCGTTTCAGTTAAAATAGGAAAGCAAAATTCAGGCGAATTATGAATAAACAGAGGTCTCAGATGGGGTTGATGTATTTAAAATAGTATGGCATAACAGAGCTTTAATTATGGAGAAAAAATGTCAAAGTAAGGAAATTAGAATAGGGAACAATAATGTAGGCGAAGAACACAGATTACATTATAAGAAAATGATTATCAAAATATAAATTAAACATGGCCGAAGAAAATCATCAAAGAGATTCAACCTGAGTAAAATCGGATGACCACGTAATATTAGAGAGTTTAAGCACCTTGTACATTATATGCTAACGCTATTTTAAGGCAACTACGCAGGCGCAGAAAATACCGTAACGCTAAACACTTATCGGAGCACGTTAAGGTTTACCGTAAACGCTAAATTGGTTTGTGAGGTTGCGTTACGATGCCTAATTTCTTGTAATAGTTATGTTATTTAGGTAATTACTGCTCCTTGTATTTACTTTACAATAATTAACAAACTGAGGAAGTATACTACAACCTTTCAATATTTGCCAGATTGTGAGGTTATGTTCAAATACAGTTTGTTGTTGTTGTGCTCAAACTCTTTAAAATTAAACCCTCCCGTAAAAGTTTATCGTTACTAGTCACGTGACTTTATCGTTAACGGGAAGTTTAACGTCGAAGTGCTCAAACTCTCTAATGAGGAAATGAGATCCGAATGACGGAGTCTGGGATCTACTATAGTTTCTGAGATTTTCATGAGCAGAACGAAAAACTTTCCTGTATATGATTTTATTAATTCTTGGTGCGAATTGAGGCATTGATCATAAAAGAAGAGAAGGAGACATTTTGGCAAACATTCTTCAAAAGGACACATGGGGGGAAGGCAGTTACAACGTCCTTCTTTTTTCAAAATATTTTTGAGTTTATTTTCTATGTTTAATAGAAAATAATGAATTAATAATCTCAATGGTTATTGGCTACAACGGCCAGGAGTGGACATAAAGAAAAGAGGAGTTGAAGGTGTAGTACAAGGAGATCAAAAATAAACCATTCCAAAAGCACCCTTGATGAACTTTATTTTTGCTCATACGATATGAATTTGGTTTAAATTATATATTTTCGCATAGTTAGTTAGGTGAATTTTTCGTGCTATAGAAATCAGGTACAAAACATATAGCACCTTCCTTTGTTCCCCCAATCCTTGTGCTAGGGATCCGCTCGCCGCCAGGTCGTTAAAAAGCAATAAATGTTATCGTAAATCAAGTTTTAAGCAACAAAAACACACGTGTACAGAACAGTGGGGTTAACGTCTTTTCCTTCAGCTTCAAAAACCGTATCACGCCACACATCGCCCCATATGGTTGCAATCAGCATTTTCGACTACATAACGTATTTTGTCTTAACCAATCGGATGCGATCGCCTGATTTTTTCCTGCTACAGCTTGGGCCTCGGTCACACTGAAGCGTCGGTTCTGAGTCAGTTGGTTTTCTTCAGTCCCTCAGGACAATGGCAGTGTTGTGTTTTTTGTTAATTTTTATTAATTAAAAAAAATTGTTAGTTTGTTAATGCACCACGTCTTGGGCGACAAAAATCTGCTATGCTATGTCGCCTTAGTTTTTAATAATTTTTTTCTATAAAAAATACTTGGTTGTATAACCTGTGATAGCAATAGAAAAATCCACTGGACCAAACGTTGCTATAGAAACTAGAGGTTACACTTGCCTTGAGTGTGATTAAAAACGTACGTCACTAAATTACGATGTTTTGATGCTTGGGACACCACAAGCAGATCTTATTTTATTTAAGAAAATACTTTTTACAATATTCTACCAATGGACTCAAATATTTAAAAAATTCTTACTCAGGATTCAGTAAAAATTAAATAAATTGTTTGACTAATCAAAAAAGCAACAATTTAACTTTCACGTCTTGTCTTCTTAAATATCAAAGAAAGTAGGTACTACTTATCTTAACTGTAAAATTTTCTGTTTTAAATTGCCTTTTTCATTTGTTTGTCAAGGAAAATTTAACAAAATCGCGAGCTAACATAATAAAAATGGCAAAGAGGAAACATGCGTTCTACCGTGTTACGGCACTGCTTTTTTCATGCTGTTGTATGTAATCATCTGCGTTGGTGCAAACTGCAGCTGAAACCCTTCTTTATAAAACTCGGCCCGATGGTTTCTTCAAACATTCAAGCTGTGCTGCCAGAATTACTTGAGAAGCCCGCTGCGGTACTAATGACTTCCCATTCACCAGGAGCTGCTTTACACTCTTACTAAGGCAAGCCCTTTTGTTGTAAAGTGGAATTCACCCGCGTATAAATAATAACAAACACTTTTTTAACGGGTTTTAATATGGAGACTTAATTTCAACACACTTTTCTACAACATTGTTTATTTCTAAATTTATTTAACAGAGAAACGTGGGTTTTACACGGATGTTTATCGAAAACGAAAAAGACGCGCTAAAAACGTTACAGAATCCTTTTATACCCCTGCAGAAACTAAGGCCGTAAACTAAAGCATCATTAACCCCTGATTGGTTCAATAATACGTCAGCCCTTTCGTGATTGGACGGAGAAATCGTGTCAGCCGTCACCTAATCTAAAAAAAATCGTAAAATTAATATTTTTATGCCTCAAATGCATTGAAAAGCGCGGAAAATTTACAGTTTAATTAATTTTACATCTAAAGGTTCATTTACACTAAAATGTTATGCGTTTTATGTAACTCATGTGGTGCAGCGTCATTGACCAAATTTCGTCCAAAGTCCATGGAAGGTTTTCCAAGAAATCAACGTACAGCTTTCTCTGCTGTCCACCGACGCCATGGCGAATATCTCTTGTCATTTACATGGATAGCCAACTGAAGCATTTAAGCTAATCCCAGCGACCTAATTTCGCTGCATTTGACCGAGTTTCGCCTACTTAAAGTATTGCATTATGTTTTTTTTACATTTCTGGTTCTGACAGGTTTACTATTGTTGCAGACGCAGCCAGCCATCTTCATGACCAGGCTTGTATAGCTGCCTGATCCCTAATGACCTTGAATATCGCTTGCCTTTAATCTAAACTATGAGGCAGTTCTACCGGATGATATCGTGGCATTGGAGATGTGCTACGTGCGGTCTCTAGGTGTTTTGACTCTTCTAGTGCTTCGAAGACGTGCTCTAGGGCTTTCATGTGGTTTGACAGTGTGTCGTACTCACAGGTCGTCGAAAACGCACGTGACTACCAACACACTGTCTCCAACTGTTCTCTTTTGCCATTTTAAACGCATATAAATTTGATTAACTCGAATGTTTGTTGTTATTTTAAGCTCTATTTAAGACTACAGTTTACTGTGCTTTGTTTCAAATAATTTTTTATGCTAAATTAATTGACTTGTCATAGCCGTTTGGATTTTGACTGAAATTTGTAATTGTTGCCCTTTGTTCTCACCTACGAACATTTATATTTTTACCTTTAGAATCCTTTTCATATCGAGGCTTTTGCTGGTTATATTAGTATTTGTCATCTATAATTTTTAATTTACAAAACTGCTTCTCCCACATTTTACTTTTATTTGCAAAACTAATTTATTTGACTGAAACGGTTGTCAAATAATTTGTGCCCTGATGAATCATAGCAATATACAGTGTGTCCAAGATAAGGAGGGCCAGTATGGGGATCTCGGTAATGGTAAGAGATACAAATTTGGTTAAATGGGAAGAAAGTTGCGCAATTAAAGGACTAAAAAAATGACGTCTAGAAATCCTTGATATGATTTTTCGTTTTTGAATTATCTCAAAAAAACCGAATTTTTGGATTTTCTTTTTTATTATTTTCTGGCGTTAATATTAAAGTTAGAGCGAAACTGATTAAACTTCTTTATAGCAACTTTTAGTGGACTTAATGATTACGTTATCAATTTTTTTATCCGACGTTTCGTCTTCGAGAAACCATCATCAACTTCATTTTTTTAAATACGGTCCTGGTTTTTTGATGCCAAATTTGCAAAGCCCTTGTTACTCTGAATTCAACAATGTGCCACATATTATGGTTTAATTACGTTTCGAGCTTTTTTCTGATCATCATCAGAAATTTTTTTAGATACGGACCTGCATTTCTCATAATTTTGTAAAAATAAGTTCATACAGTAAGTTAGGCCTTTTTACATGCCGTTAAAATATTAAAATGCACATCATAATGTCATAATTCTGATACATTAATTTAATAAGCAACCAATAACTATTAACAATAAACAACAAATAAATGAACAAAAGATAGGCAGAAATAATGAGAAAACGAGCATCGAAACAATGTAATAGGTATTTAACGTTTTGAATTAGAAGAAGAACTTAGAAGATTGGTTCTTGAAGCCTTTCAAAGTATAACGCCAGTATTGCTGAATAATGTTTTAGATTCTACAGTTAAATGTTATTTATGCATAGAGAATGATGGCAACCTTTTTGAATACCTTCTGTAAATTTAATACCTATTAAATGGTTTCGGTGTTCGTTTTGTTATTCTTTCTGTCTATCTTTTGTTCATTTATTTGTTGTTTATTGTTAATAGTTATTGGTTGGTTATTAAATTAATGTATCAGAATTATGACATTATGATGTGCATTTTAATATTTTAACGGCATGTAAAAAGGTCTAACTTACTGTATGAGCTTATTTTTACAAAATTATGAGAAATGCAGGTCCGTATCTAAAAAAAATTCTGATGATGATCAGAAAAAAGCTCAAAACGTAATTAAACCATAATATGTGGCACATTGTTGAATTCAGAGTAACAAGGGCTTTGCAAATTTGGCATCAGAAAACCAGGACCGTATTTAAAAAAATGAAGTTGATGATGGTTTCTCGAAGACGAAACGTCGTATAAAAAAATTGATAACGTAATCATTAAGTCCACTAAAAGTTGCTATAAAGAAGTTTAATCAGTTTCGCTCTAACTTTAATATTAACGTCAGAAAAAAATAAAAAAGAAAATCCAAAAATTCGGTTTTTTTGAGATAATTCAAAAACGAAAAATCATATCAAGGATTTCTAGAAGTCATTTTTTTAGTCCTTTAATTGCGCAACTTTCTTCCCATTTAACCAAATTTGTATCTCTTACCATTACCGAGATCCCCATACTGGCCCTCCTTATCTTGGACACACTGTATAACTCTCCTCGCCCTTTGGTTTCTCCGGCACTCCAGGGCGGCTTCCTTTTGTGTCGTACCGCTTCCTTCTGTACCGTAGAGCTTTCTTTTGTGCCGTGCCGTGCTCTTGGGAAGTCGTCTTCAAGTTTTCAAGCAGTTAGCAATTGAATATTGAACGCTCTCGCAGCCCTGGGTGCTCCGGCATTCCGGGGGAGCTTCCATATGTGCTGTACCGGCAGTTTCTATTTGTGTTATAGTTCGTGCAGTGATTTCCGTACAATTGAGCTTCTATTTGTACTGTGTCGTGCTCATTAGTTTGTGCATTGATTACTGTATTTTCCCGTCGCAACGAGTGTCCATTGTACTGAGGTTTTAGGTCATTCGGGGGACGCCAAATTATTGCGGCAGAGAGTCCATACTGGGGGTTTGTAATTTCCAAAGCGCGCAGGCGGATTAATCAGGGCTCTCATTGCGCCAGCTTTTCTTGAGGAAGTGCTTTTACCGTTTTATTGCAAGTCGTATGTACGTCTTCCATTTGCCTTCTGGGGATTTCGAGCGTCACCCTTTGCAAAGAATAACCCCTTGGTCCTTGAGATTTTTTTCGCGCATCTATTAAGTATACCGCCGGCAGACAGATGTGTGACAGCTCCAGCAGTCCTCCGTTAAACGTAAGGCAGTAGCTTTTAACTTTCTTAAAGATACAGTGATCTGTTAATTTTTAAGCGTTTATAAAGTTCAGCAAAGTGGTTATTTATTTAACAAGCCCCGTTCTTTTTGAAGAAACTCAGTTGACGCCGAAAAATTATTCATAATCTCTAGCTAAGTCAAGTAATTAACAAACTGAGTATTTGGTGCCGTCAATAATTAAGTTAACCATACTGTTTAGCTTAGTCACGTAATTAAGAATTCGAGTATTTTCTACTGTCAATAGTTAAGCTATACGCTTGTAATCAGTTAGATTAGAATTTAAGTAAGAGTACTAACTCTTTTTACCGTTCAACTATTGTTAAATACCTACATGTATATATTTACATTTATTGTATTTCAATTCAGGATGTTGGATGCGATTTTATTATATGATGTGTTTTGTGTAATGGGGTTTAGCAGCTGCAAGGAATTCAGTTAAGGTAAGTTTGTCGGAGCTGCACGCTGATCGTGGCACACGAGCATTATCGATTACTCAAAAAGATAGCTTCCATTTCCGCCTTTAGAAAGCGTCCTTTATTATCGACGCAAATGCGGTGGCACCTAAAGCATTAACATATTCATTCAATGTAACAGATCGTTGCCCTAATTAACAATTATAGAAATGAACCTCGCTTTCCCAACGAGTTAGCTGGCAACCTTTGTTACAGGACATCGCAACGTATTTGGGGCAAACGATTCTTGAATTTTCCCAATTATGTCATAATTATAATTTTCACGCTCGTTCGTAACAAACTGTTCATGTTGTAATTTGATTTTCTTCTGTAACAAGTTGTGTAGCTTATTAGATTATGTTAACCACAGAACTAATAATACAGTTAATTGTAGTTCAAATGTATTTTTATAAAGTGGAGTGTAGACAGTGGTCATATTTTTCATGGGCTCCCCCGATCGATTTTATTTTGGATCGCTCTGTACTAATATTGAACGCAAAAAAACTAAACATAATTAGTGAAAGATATGTAAACAAAAGAATATTAGTAGTTGAGGCAAATATAAACGAAAGAAAAAGTTTATAATATGATAATAGCCAAACAAAAAGGAAGAAAAAGAGGTTTTCTAAATATTACAAACGGAACTAGACAATAGACAAAAATCATACTATTGGGAGATATAAATGGAAAATTAGGTAGTGATGATAAGGGAACTGAAAGGTATATTGAAGAAGCTACGGAGAAATAACGAGAAATGATAACGGAATTAGACCGATAGAGCTTTGCATAACAAATGATTTCAGTATAGCAAATATAAAATTCATGCATAAAGATATTCATAAATGTACAAGAGAAGTCCATTCTAGGAACAAAAAGTCTATCATAAACTCCTCTATAGTAGAGGGAACTTCTTCTTCTTCTTTGGGTGCCTATCCATTACTGGATGTTGGCGATCATTCTGGCGATCATTACTTTGTTGGCAGCCGCTCGGAACAGCGCTGTTGTTGATGTGGAAAACCATGTCCTTAGAGAGGAGCAAAAAAACGAATACCCAAAAACTGGAACACAGGAATATTAATGCCACTGTTTCGAAAAGGCGATATTAAAGATTGCGTAAACTATAGATGGATTACCTTGACAGGCATATATGACAAAGTACTTACGAGAGGTTAGTAGAGAGGTAAACAGAACCAAACAGCAGAGATTTCAAGGAGAGTGAGAATGACCTGGGCTGCGGTAGGAAGACTTGGATATATCCTAAAAAAACGAGATATTCCAATAAATTTAAAAAGAAAAGTCTTTAACACATGCATACTTCCCGTAATGACCTACGGAATGGAGACAACAACTCTAACCATTAAATCAGTAAACAAACTGAGAACTACTCAAAGAGCAATAGAAAGAATTATGCTCGGCGTAAGCCTTAGAGACCGCATACACAACGAGGAAATTAGAAGAAAAACTAACGTGGAAGATGTCATCAAAAGCATAGCTACCGCGAAGTGGAGATGGGCAGGTCACATAGCGCGACAGAATGAAGACAGATGGGAAAAGAGAATCGTACAATGGAGACCCAGACTAACGAAGAGAAGCGTTGGCAGACCGCAAAACAGGTGGATCGACGATATTAAAAAGAAAGTGGGAAGAAACTGGCACCAACTGGCCCTAGACAGGCACAAGTGGAGACAAGAAGGGGAGGCCTATGTCCAGGAGTGGACGCAGAAAGGCTGCTGAAGAAGAAGAAGAAGTAGAGAAGAGGTTAAGAAAAAAATTGGAAATGACATTAGAGGAATCAAAACACGGATTTAGAGGGGGAAGAAGAAAGACCTGTTATTCATAATAAAACAGTTAGGAGAAAAATTACTAAGGAAAATAAATCTATTTTGTGTAACCGACCTAAAGTAAAAAAGAAAGCATTAAACAGAGGAGTGAGAGAAGACAATAGAAATAGAGTAAGATCTTATAATGATGAATCAGCGGATTTCGAAACAAAATATCTGTACTTAATCTTTTATTGTTCTTAATTGTGATAGATGACGCTATAAAAAGAAGGAAAGAAAACTCCAAGAACATGAAAATAGGACATGTATTATGAAAAATGAAAACAATAACAATAGAAGAATTAATTTTTGCAGATCGCGTGGTCTTAGTATCAGAATATAACAAAAAACTACAACAGCACCTAACAATGTATCAAAAAGAACTAAAAAAACGAAACATGGAAATCAACATCGAAAAAACTAAGAACTAAGAAATAGAGAGAAAATTATTAGAGCAGGTCAAAAGCTATAACTACTTGGGTACAATTATAGAAGATAAAGGAAAAATAACCGGGAGAATAGAAAAAGCTGGAAAGAACTACATCATGGGAAAGAAAATAAGATAAGTAGATATCTAACAAGATAAAAATCCAAGTATATCAGAAGGTTATGAGATTTTCACTGATATGTAGCAGCGAGTCTTGAACAATAACAAAAAGAAACAAAAGTAGGATGGCAGCTATGGAAATGAGATCTAAAAAGATGAAGGGATTACAAGAAGAAATGGGGTGAGAAATACGACAGTTATAGAACAACTAAACATAAAACCGATAAGACAGAAGATAGAGGAAAGACAACTGAGTTGATTGGGACACCTCCATAGAATTAAAAACGACAGAATAACAAAGGAAATTTATTAAGCAAGAATGCAAGGAAACGGTAAAGTGAGGCGACCAAGAATGAGATGGGAAGAGCAAGTACAACAAGCTGAAATGTATGGAAATTAAGAATACATAAAATATTACCAGCTTAAAATGCAAAAACTTTAGCGCCCAACACCTAACGTTATGCATATTTGAGTTCGCTCGATGCCAGGGCGCGGGCCGGAAACTGGGCTCTGATTGGTCAGCGGTGCGCTGCGCAATACTCGGTCAATGCCTCGTATTTTATGTAGGTAATACTGTACGTTTAGACAAGTACTAGATCTACAGATACATAAATAATAAGTAAAAATGATTGTTCAATAGATCTAATACCTGCTTTTATTTACACCCGGAATAGCTCTGATACGCACCTACTGCCAACACCTAATTGCAACTTAAAATTTATTAACATTCCAAAAATTATATGAACATAATAAAATTCAAAGTAAAATGCATCGATTGAAATAGTTGATACCAAAATAGTTATTTTCATGACAAGCGTCGAAAGTAGCAAGTATCGTGCGAGTGTTGTTAGACAAACGAGGGCGTAGCGAAGCGAAGCCCGAGTGGATCTAAAACACGAGCACAGATATTTGCACTTTCGGGCGAGTTATGAACACTATTTTTTAGACGACCACTCAAAGTAAATTCTATTTTTAAGAATTCTTTTTATTTCGTTTGCAAAATTGATTGTTATATTATTATTGGTACAATTATAAAAAAAATTAGAGCTTGTTGGAAGCAGAGCAACGAATAAAGCAAAAACGTCTGGATTATTTGAATCACGGTCTGCTTAATTGTGTGACAAACGTCAAAGTGACGTTTGTCACACAATTAAGCAGGTCGTGATGAGGCCGTGATGTGAATAACTTTGTGCCGTTACGATATGACTAGCACGATATAATATCGTGCTAGTTTATGAAATTGTCAACTTTCTGTAGTAGGCTGCTGTCGCGATAATGTTACTTTCATACGTGGTCGTCTAAAATAGCTATTTACGTTATTAGACCGGTAGCAACATTTTTATGGCCGCGCCAATACTTTACAGGTCGAGCCCGTAGGGCGAGACTTGTATGTTTGGCAAGGCCATAAAAATGCTACCGGTCGTGTATCGTATAAGATTTTTTAGGATACTGCATTGGTAACTAGCGTTTACACAGTTACAGTTACAAACGAGTCCGGTAGATAAAATTTACCGGCCTAGACCAGTAGTAGTTCCATTACTACTGGTCTAGGCCGGTAAATTTTATCTACCGGACTCGTTTGTAACTATGTAAACGCTAGTTACCAATGCAGTATCCTAAAAATATATTTTCATAGATGTTTTGAAGTACTAGATCAAAACAAACTGCAAAAAAATAGTATAAGCAGCAACTACAACTACAAGTATTAAAAAGCGACTAAAGTCAAAATAACAAGTAGTTATTTATATAGTCATACAATTCAGCTTAAGTAGTTTCTGAATAGGATGAAAATAGGCATTTCTTAACAGCAAAACAGGTTAAATATTGTCTGTTCATCTAGATAGATAGATATTTATTGGTGGTAATCTGCAATTAATACACTTGCACAAGTAAAAAAATATAATTAAAAGATTACAATAAAATTAAAACTAATAAGAATCATCCCTCAACCGGCATTCAAGGACATGAAGTTGGCGAGACCGCGGACCAATCAGAGCCCGGCATTCCCAGCCCACGCTGTAACATCCAGCGAACATTGGCGTAACTAGGATTTTTGGCTGGGGAGGGCCAGGCCCCCCAACCAACCATAGTCGATACCTATGTATACCTATGAAGACATGAATTTACGTACATACATAACTTTTTCGCATACATTTATTTGCATGTTCTCTGACGCTGTTATACGACGGTAAATAAAACAAAAGTTTTATAGCCAAAATTAGTTTTTATTATTTTTTTTTTCAAAATATTTGCCCTTAAACTCGCATTCGGTAAAACCAATTTTCAAAACAAATTCCACTCTTCTTGAGTCACTAGAGAAACAAGGTTTTTGAAGCTTTCCACAGTATCTTCGTGTGTTCAAAATCGTGCATCACGCATTTTGTCCTTTAATGGAGGAAATAGAAAGTAAGGTGATAGGTCGGAACTGTAGGTATGGGGGATAACTTCGCAATTTCAACCTGGAAGTCTCTAAAAGTTATTTAGTTTGATATGCGGTATGCCTTTTAGCATTGACATGGTGAAGAACGATTTCACTCCTTGGGCGCTGTAAACGAGCTTTTTGAATAACGTTTGGCAGCCATTCTGTTGTGTACCATTCTGCAGTAACCGTACGTCTATTTTCAAGCACGACAGTTGCGATAGGTTCTGATTTCGAGAAGAAGCAAGCAATCATTTTCTTACCAACTCTTCGAGATCTCTTCATTTTAACTGGATTAGGATCTGTTGGAAACATTCATTGTGCAGACTGTAGCTTAGATTCGAGTTCAAATGCATATATCCAGCTTTCGTCACCAGTTATGATGTAAACTGCCTTATATCTACCTTCATCATATTTCTTTTACCAATCCACATGCTGTTGTTGTGTTTCTGTTAAACTGTGTGGTATCCACCCTCAAAAGACTTTTCTTACACCCAAATGATTATGTAAAATCTGGTTTATTGTAGTCATGTCAATGTCCAAGACGCTTTCAATAATTCTATACTTGATTCGATTGTCTTACTGAATCATTTCTTACAGCGTTTATATTCGTATCGATAACTGCAGCAATGGGTGCTCCTTCTCAAAAATCGTCACTAACTGAAACTCGTTCAAATTTAAATTCATTAAACCAACAATAGACAGTCCTCTGATGCGAAGACACTTGGTCACCAAAGCAGCACAACACTTACTTCAAAATTAACTATGTAATAACTGTTACAATTATCAAAACTAAATTTGAACTGTTAAACTAGAAAACAAACATTTGTTTCATGGCAAGTTTCAATCCATGGTGCACTTGATTTGTTGCTTTGCAGAAATTATGGGTGCTACCCTCGTAATACTATTTGTCTGAGTAGCATATTAATAAATTATTTCTAGGTTCATAAACAACATAAAAACTGTATAGATTACTTCTTGCAACTCAATGAGGTTGGCGGTAAAAAATATTATTCCAGGAGAAACAGATTTTTTTGGGAAACATTGGTTTCCATTTACACGTTTTTTAACCACAATTTTTAGTTTTTCTCAGTATCGTCGAAGCAAATACTTTCTTGAAAACGTCAATATCCTCTTAATTGTTATTCTGATTTCTCTTTGTTCTGTCTTAAGCTAGCAACTGTGGAAATTCAAGCACCACAAAATTTACTTTGCTTACATAGAACACTATTAAACAAAAAAATCTGGATCGTACTCTTTAAAGCTATAAACTCAACTCTTTAGGCAAGGCAAACATCCAAATAGCAAGTCAACGTAAGTCTGAACTGGATGAGCGTATAATAGGTAGCTAGCTGTATGTGCTCAGGGAGTAGTTAGCGATGCCCTCAAGTTATCAGTTCATTTAGTTACCCGCATATGAAATAATTGCAATTATATTTTCCTGTGCACATAAATTGCTTCTTTATTTATAGAAAACTTAAGAGAAACTAACTAAAATGGTGCACAATTATCTAAAAAAAATATTCAGACGAAAACAGTTTTTTCAAAGTAATTATTAGCTAACTAATAATGTTTCCTCTTGCATATTATTATTCATTAGAGCCATTCGTCCAACAAATGGAATTTATACTATAATGTTTTTAAGCAAAAAAAGGTAATAAAACCAGAAAATGTAAGAACGTGTGGGGTTCGATAACCAACCTCTTAGTTTAAATGGGTTAATAATAAAAGCAGATTTTTTAATTTATATAACTCCTATTTTTCTGGGGTGGGCCAGACGGCACTCTGGGGAGGACCTGGCCCCCCTGCCCCCCCCGCTAGTTACGCCAATGCCAGCGAACTCAAATATCTAACGGTATATGGACTTTGAAATTAAATACTTAAATAAATAATTAATTAAGAATATTACATTTTATTTTATTTCCCATATTTTTCAAAATTCAAAAGTATTAGATGTAATTATGTCTAAATAAGAATCAGCAATCTTACACAAATAGCAGATTGTGATTGGCTAAGCAAGGCATCAGTTGTCATAGTAATCATAGATAACTAGATACCAATAATAATACGAATGTAATCGATTTGAATATTTTAGGTCATAACCGCCAAACGTATAATGTTTTTAAGCAAGACAGAATATGATTTTTGTTGTATTTATGTAGCTGTCTACAAGTCCTCCAGATTATAACAACAGCCCCGCACCCCGTTCAAATTCTCTATCCTCGCTCCCCTCCATTGACCGATGCTAATGTTGCGGCGTAGAATTCTTGTATGCATACAAATCTATGCTTATTGTTCAAGTTTTTGAAGCATTTTCGCAATGGAGAAACTTGTAAAAGTTCGCGGCTGGTGGCAAAACCCCCGCGATGTAAGGTAATCATTTTTTAAATGTAAAGTTGATTATTAAGTGAGGTTAGGATAAGTTTGAATTTGCCGACTACAATGTATGTTTTAGTTCTTCGTTTTACAATCAGCAAGCACAAGACCCCGCTCAGTTTGTGAATAACAACAACGCAACCGACACCACTTCGCCACCCTCTGGTGCAGATGACGACAGCCCCTTCACAATACTCGCAACAAAAATGCAGGATGTGACGAAGGACGGGGGGATTAAAAAGACGGTTTTGTACGAGGGTTATGGCCCGGCCTTGCAGGACAAGGCTGTGATTTCAGTTTGCTATGAAGCTTATTTGGAGTATGACGAAGAGCCGTTCGACTCGACTGTTAGGAAGAGGAGGCCTTACACATTTTGCTTAGGCCAGGAAGCCGCCGTTGCTACTTTAAGCCTAGCTGTGCAAAGCATGAAGTTGAGCGAAGAGTCGCAGTTTTTAATTCAACCGATTTATGTTTTTGGAACACGAGGGTTTCTAAAACCTGTACCGCCGAATTCTGCAGTTCTGCTGGAGATCACAGTAAAAAACGCGCTGGAATCTCCTCCCAGTTCCCCTGCAGATCAAAACCAAGTATTCCGCGACGTGTACAAGTATGCCCATGTATTGAGCTTAAAGGCAAAGGAATTGTGCGACAAGCAGTTGTTTGGGCAGGCTGTTAAAGAGTATAGCACTGCTGTCTTTAAACTAGAAAGTGTCGAAACGAAAGATCAGGTAGAGCAAGTCAAGCAGCAGCAGCTGCTGCTGCGTCTCTTGACAAATGTAGTCACTTTATATACCAAACTGGAGGAGCCTCGGCGTGCTTGTAGAAATGCCAACCAGGTCTATAATTTGTGCAAGACCGCTTCGCTGAAAATTCCGGTGAAGGTGCTCTTTAACCATGCGCGCTGCTTGATTTTGCTGTCGGACTTCCATGCTGCAAAGGGGAGGTTAAAACAAGCTCAAAAACTAGAACCCCTCAATGAAGCCATCACTAAGGAACTTGAAACGTTAGAGGCGAGAAGGCAGGAAATTCACAATAAGAAAATCGTTGCTAGGAAGGCGCCCAATGCGGAAGCGACTAAGTTACATATGGCTGAAGTAAGTAGGGAATTCAAAAAGTCAGTAGCAGAATATTGTGAAGATCTGCTTAACGATGAATCCAGTGTGCAGTATAGGCTACCCGATAGGTTGACTGAGAAAGAGCTGGAATTTAGCAAAAAAGAGATGCAAAAATATGGCTTCCAATTTAAGCACTCCAAGTGCAATGGGGTCGATCACTATTTTATTCTTAAAGCTGATAATGTTGCCAAATATTAATGTTTTGCGTACAGGTTGCGAGTTGTTTATACTCTGACGTATTATTATAAATATTTGTTTTGTTTAGTTTTATGGCTGTAATATTGAATCTCCAAGATTTGGTTACGAGTTGAGAGTTTATTTGTTAATTGGTTTACTTTTGTAAAGTATACGTTCTAACAGAGTTGAAATATGTTAAATTCAGTAAAACATAGCAATAAGGCTGTTTATACGCAGAGGTTAAAAACTTCTAAAGTAACCAATAATACAAGTTGTGTGTTGTATTTTTCTACAGGTTATCTTAGTATTACGTATGTATAATGAAGCTGTTAAGCAGCATTTTGTATTTCGCTTGCAATGTAAGCACTGTTTGAATAAAAATGTTATTGAATTATATTGAAATTAATTTCTTTTTTCTACTCATGACATTGAAATCAGTCATTTTGACATTGATTCCGGTGATTGAAGTTGCATTTCAACCACTAGAGATTGAAATGCTCGGACTACCGGGATTTCAAACTGTTTGACGTTCAATTGATGACAAGAGAAATGTCACTTTACGTTTATTTTTTTCTAAAGTGCATTAATTTGTTAAAATGAGTGAATATTCGTAGAAAAAATAGTATACCGTGTGTCCACAGGAGGACGCACCATAGTAATAACCTAATAGAATAGAAAGATCGGCTAATGCTGTGATCGCCGGCACGCTAAAACGTTGTTTTCTGGCTTCTGACTCGCCACTGTATGAAACAATATTGTTATAGATGGTACAAGAAAAGGGACGGTGGTCACAGCACTGGTTGATATTTATATTCTATTAGCATTATCTTATCTCTATGGTGCGTACTCCTGTGGACACACGGTATGTAACTCGTGGCTGATAAAATTTCAACGTCTCGAGTTACTTTTTTCAACTCGCTTCGCTCGTTGAAAAAAAACCACTCTCAACGTTGAAATTTTATTTCAACCACTTGTCCCATAATATACTATATTTGTGTAGTTTTATTCTACACCAAAATTCAAACAAGTTACACAAAAATTGCTTCAAAGTCCTTTATTATTGAAAGTAGCCTCACTATCAAGTGGAATAAAATAGTCCTCATAAAAGTACAGTCTTCTGTATAAGCAAAGGCTGACTTCGTTAGCGTAAGTAAATGCCAACGAGTTAAAATAAAATACTTTTTGCAAAAATTGTGCATTAGCCTAAATCGAAAGCTATATAAATGCCAAAGATTATTGCATGAAATTAAAGAGAATTTGTGCAACAACAAATTGCATATTCTATTCCTCTAAATTAACTGGTGGTATAATTACGATTTGATTGTGAATATCAAAAATAAACTTTTGTTGAGCTTTTGTACGTAGTCTCTGTGTCGACCAACGCAAAATGTTGTGAATTATCATTTTCTATGTACAAAAACAAGGAACATAATAAAGGATACATTGACTTATAAAAGGCGGTCTACGACGTTTCGGCGCGACCGATTCGCCGCAGCCCTTTCGGCGCGAAGACGTTTCGGCGCGGAGACAGTTCGACGCAGAGACGTTTCGGCGCGAGTATACCTATTTTGTGGGTCCATTTTTACATTTAAATGACAAACTAATAAAATGTTATATTTTGTAAATTTCCGTATGAGCCAGTGTGCTGTTTATTTCTGATTTTGTTTGTTTGTTGATTGTAAGTCATTTTTAATATGTTATAAAGTTTGTTTCATTGTCAATTATTTTGCAGAACGTCCCCTGAAGATGGCATAAGCCGAAAACGTTCAGGAGTTTTGTTTTTAAATATAAGTGGATCAATACGAAATCTATAGTTTTATTTATATTTTAAAATGGTCCACGGCAAAGTTTTTCGTATTATTAATAAATTACTATTGTTCAATATGTAGGTATGTGGACCTAACATTGACTTCTTCCCAAATGTGTATACAAACTCTAAGTTGAGGTGTGGTCACCAGGTCACCACACGACTTCCTTTAAATGCTTGTAAACATTTCATTATTTGATTTGTTCAACAACTACTTACAAAATAACTTTGTTAACAACAGTTATAGATAATGACGTAATATATAAGAGTTTTTAAAATGTTAATTCCCATTATTTTTTAACTTTGAAATTTTTTTTGTAAAAATTCAATTTTCCGATTTTTTCAGAAACTATTTGCCTTACAAAAAAACATTTTTGACAAAAATTATAGACAATTACGTAATAGGAATGTAATAGGACTTTTAAAAACTATTCGCTTTATTAATTTTTGGACCTTGGGGAAATTTTGTAATCACCTAATTTTGTGATTTTCCAAAAACTACACTCTTCTTTTATAAAACTTAATTTTTATCGAGGATTTTAAAAGTAAGTACCACTTCCGGTTGCTCGATTTTGACCAGAGATATTGATGCTCGGCGTTAATTGCTTTAAGACTAATCATGCAGTTGAATCTTGTAAATACAGACTCTGTCGACATTGATAACAAAAACACAATTCGTTGCTTCAGTAATTTAATGAATATGTAGCTGTGAATCATCAAAGCACAATGAGAAATTCAAACAGCCATCGGATAATGTAAAAAATGTCAAAGGTTATTAGATGTAAGTAACCTTGTTTTTTTAATTACGATTAACCTAACTGGCCTATAACTATACCTTGTTCACCGAACAGAAATAGTTGAGCCGCTACCTAACTACATTTGAATAGAATTTTTCTATTGGTAGAACTTCTAAAACTCGTAGTACAAGCAAGTGCTTGTTTTACTTGAAACTTCTCTTGCTAATTTGCTACCTAGCGTGCTTTTATTAATTTGTAGAATATGAAATGCTTCGCACACATAAATTGGTGGGAGTGGATAGGTACGTTTTCGCGCCGAAACGTCTTTGCGCCGAAACGTCTCGCGCCGAACCGTCTCCGCGCCGAAAAGTCTTCGCGCCGAAACGTCCCATTCCGTATACAAGGTGTATTAAAAATGGCGCATAATCTTCAGGTAGAGCGATTCTTTGATTAATTCTGAGTAAAAAATCTTATTACTAAAATGTTGAATTGGTCTTTATGAGCCCTCACGAGCGGTGATTGCTACTGTTAAACCTTTAAAAACCTTCGAATTTTAGGACCGATGCGGATTTGAAGGAAGAGATCGTACGCTATATGCGCGCCGCGGCAGGAGAGTCCTATGACACGGCTATACGAAAAATGCTACACTGCATGCAAAAATGCATTGATTGCAACGGAATTATGTAGAAAATTAGTAGAAAGTCCAGGCTTCCATCAATGTATTAATGATTAATCAATGCAAATAAATGTTTTTCTTTGGGAAAAAAAAATGGAGAGCTTATTTTACGGACAAGCCTTGTACAAAACCGTGTTACCACAAAAGTACTTCAAAAGTAAGCCAATATTTCTTAAATTTTGCATGTAACCATAATTTTACATTTTGAACAACTTTGCTTGATACTTTAACATATTTGAAACAGAAAAAATCATGTTTTTATCTACCGCTTCACAAACGTTGATTTGAATTTTTTACGCGGCCAAAATTATTTTATTGTCTACAGCGTGATCAGAATAATGGGTAACAAAGGGGCAACTTTTTAAATTTGCATTTATTAGAAAATTTTGTTCTTGATAAAAGTTCCTGCATTTTCTAAAATTCAAAATAAACTTGCTAAAATTTAAATAGCTCTTTTCGTATACGGGGGAGGTTCATAAATATGAAAATGACATAAGAATAAGTACCCTTATTATTTAAAATAGACAAAAATGTTATTTAGAAAAGTTGCTTAGAATTGAGAGAAGGTGTAAAATATGAAGTCACAGCCACCTACTCCCAAAAATTATTTTCTCTGTTTTTCCTTTTTTTACCGCCCTGTGCATTACGCTTCAGATTAACTTATTATCAGATACGGTAAGAATATACTGTCAAAAATCAGTGTCGCTTACTTAGCAACAAGAAAATTAGTTGAAATTAGTGCTAATAAATCAATTTTTTTTGTCCAAAGTAAAAAACAGATATCTTTCAAAAAGTTTAAAAACAAATGATCCAAACATCAACAAGAATTCAGAACAATTTAAATGTTTAATTGAAATGTTATATATATATATATTATCGCAACACCCTTCTACCAATTGGTGTAGGGTTACCTTTACATCTTTAACAAATGAAATTACATTTAGGTACTTGTAAAGGGTGTTTTTTTTAGAGTGGGAGAACTTTAAATTGAAATAAAACACAGAAAACTGTTTTTAATATCCATGAAATTGGCTTTATTTGAAAGATAATTGTATGGCATTTATGTTTGAATATGATTTTGGGCATGTGACCGTCGCGGCTGGCGTGTACATGACGTAATCTGGAGGTCCAATTTTCACACACTCTTCGCAGTAAATCAGGCTGTATTTCGGCAATAACGCGTCGAATGTTGGCTTCCAAGTGCTCAATTGTTTCCGGTGTATCGACTTAGACATGCGACTTTACATATCCTCAAAGAAAATTATCTAACGGCGTCAAATCGCACGAAAGAGGTAGTCAGTTAACAGATACATTTCGTGGATCCATTTTGTGGATCTGTTAATTAAAAATTAACAGCATTTCCTTGTCAAAAAGCAAATCAAAGTAAAACGTGCTCTCAAATTTTAATTTTTATAACTAATGGTTCAATACTCATTAATTGATCCTTTAATCCAAACGCATGTTTTCCAATAACAAAAATTTTAAAATAAAACCATAACCTAACAAAACAGAAACATTCCAATCTGAAAGACCAACAGAAAATTATACCAGCACAAGCAGAAGCAATTACATATGTAGAGGAAAACAATATTAATAGTACAAGAACTATACATGTTAATAATAAAATACAAGTTCACAACCATAATTAATAAGAAAATAAAACCAAGTAAACCAATCGTAGAGCGTGGAGGTTTCACAGGTTTTCACCTCAGTTGATTCATCATTACCAAACCAAATAAATCTGCCATTGATTAAATTCCAAGTAATTACGTAACATGGTTCGTTTTCATTAAGTAACAAAAAAACAAGGGGGAAAAAATAAAAAAGATTTAAAGCTGACATTATAGCTTACACATGGAAATAATAAATGTTTAAACTTCCAACTACACATAATAGCTATTTTTGTATTAAGGGCGTGAAGGAGGCGATTTTGGCCCGCGGCGGAATTATAAGCCAGAGGCCCGAAGGGCCGAAGGATTATAAAACGCCAAAGGGCCAAAATCGCCGTTCACGCCCGAAATGCAAACAAGATTTTTTGTAAAATCCACCATAAAGCTTTGAAAAATAAATGGCACGATTCGTTCTCAAAAATCAAATTGTTGTTGGTTGCCAATGTTATGCTGGTTTTTTAGGCCTTAGGGCGCAAAAGGCATTATTTACGCCCGCAAATTATTTTTAGGCCTTAGGGCGCAAACGGCACTATTTACGCCCGCAAATTAATGCATAAATGACCATATTTTAGTACGATTTTACAAAAATATAATTTTATGAATCCTGTATCACTTTTAATGTAAAACATTGTCTGAGGGTTAAAGTTTGTATTAAAATGTAAACTACACAATAGTAATTTTTGTATTAAGTGCGCGAAATGAGTGTTTAAAAACACGAATTTTGCCACGAAATACAAACAACGTTTTTTCTACAGCCCTCAAAAAACGAATAAAAGATTCTCTGCAACAAAATCATACGTATACAGCAAATAAGTAGAGTAATATTATTATGTACGTAACGTTTTATATGTGTTGTAACTAAGGAAATGGTATTCCAAAACCGTTTTTTTACTGCTAGCCGTAATAGTAGATTATGCAATGAGGGAGAGAAATGCGTTATTTTGCTGAGGTACAATTTCTGACTCGAGGGCGGAGCCCGAGAGTCAGAAATTGCATTGAAGCAAAATAGCATTCTCTCCGAGTTGCATATACTATTTTTTTCACGTTGCAGGAAGATTTAAAACGAAAACCCGTTTTTTCAAACGTCATTTATTGACATTTTAGTTACAATTATTTTAAAATTAGTAGCCTTTGCTAAATTTTAAAGTTGGTGGCACTGTAAGTCATTATGACAAGAGCTCACAATTATGTCAAATTCGAGGTTAATAGATGAGGTTTTGCGTCAGTTTATGTCAAAACTGACGCGAAACCTAACCTGTTAACCCCGAATTTACCATAGATTACCATAGATACGGTAACATTTTTTACTTTAGTCCCTAGGGGCTAAAGTAATTACTTCTGTCCCTAGAGATAAAATGAGCTACTTTAGTCCCTGAAATAAGTGACTAAAGTGCCAACTTTAGTCCCGCAAGTGCAAAAAGAAATATTATTTTTTATTATACCTGCATCAGAATCGCCGTTTAAAGCACGCCTGAGCGTGCGAATACAGGCGATTAAAGCTCGCCGAGCTTTAAAGGTTGTCAAGGAAACGACTGAATGCAACAACGGACATGGACGCAACAAAAACGTAAATAATTCTCGTAACTATAGTAGCAATATTATTATGCCATCTTGATTTATCACGACAAAAATTATTTTTAAGTTTTTAGTGGGTAATTTATTTCCAGTATTGGAGGTATAATAAAAAATAGCGTAAAATATTCGTGGATAACTGGTCTTTAAAGCACTTGCTCTATTTCGAGCACTCCGGCTACGCCGTCGTGCTCGAAAACTCGCGCGTGTTTTAAAGACCTTGTTATCCACTCATACTTTAATATACTATTTTATTATACCTGCATCAGAATCGCCATTTAAAGCACGCCTGAGCGTGCGAATACAGGCGATTAAAACTCGCCGAGCTTTAAAGGTTGTCAAGGAAACGACTGAATGCAACAACGGACATGGACGCGACAAAAACGAAAATAATTCTCGTAACTATAGTAGCAATATTATTATGCCCTCTCGATTTATCACGACAAAAATTATTTCTAAGTTTTAGTGCGTAATTTATTTCCAGTATTGGAGGTATAATAAAAAATAGCGTAAAATATTCGTGGATAACTGGTCTTTAAAGCACTTGCTCTATTTCGAGCACTCTGGCTACGCCGTCGTGCTCGAAAACTCGCGCGTGTTTTAAAGACCTTGTTATCCACTCATACTTTAATATTAGTATATTATACATCAAGGTAGCGAAGCACAGTATTATAACCTGAGCGCATATTAGATACTGAGCGCGCAGCGCGAAGTATCTAAAGCGCGAAGGTTATAAGACGATTCGCTACCGTGGTGTATATACTATTTTTTGCACTACCAAACGGCTTAATACCTAAATTCCCAACAAATTTCGAAAATATTTTAACTGTCAACCTGACAATGCAGCTCTTTAAAACGTCAAAATTAAAATAGTCATATTTGGTAACTTAGCAATTTATTAGTTACCACGGTGAAAATTGTTTATTTTACTTTCTCTCCCTTGGTGGAGAAAATCAACTTCACGACCTAAAAATAGGCCAATAACGGTGCGTTCTGAGACTAGTAGTGCAAAAACTATTTTATTATACCTGCATCAGAATCGCCATTTAAAGCACGCCTGAGCGTGCGAATACAGACGATTAAAGCTCGCCGAGCTTTAAAGGTTGTCAAGGAAACGACTGAATGCAACAACGGACATGGACGCGACAAAAACGAAAATAATTCTCGTAACTATAGTAGCAATATTATTATGCCCTCTCGATTTATCACACAAAAATTATTTCTAAGTTTTAGTGCGTAATTTATTTCCAGTATTGGAGGTATAATAAAAAATAGCGTAAAGTATTCGTGGATAACTGGTCTTTAAAACACTTGCTCTATTTCGAGCACTCCGGCTACGCCGTCGTGCTCGAAAACTCGCGCGTGTTTTAAAGACCTTGTTATCCACTCATACTTTAATATACTATTTTCTATAGCTCATGTTAAAGTGTGCTTTTATCAACTCAAAACAAAAGGTCAAGTTTTACTTTAAAAGCAAGGGTAGATAAAGTAGCACTTTAACACCAAGGATAGATAATGGTTATTTAACCAACAAGTGTGTTAATAAAGGTGATTAATAATCGAGAGATTTTAACGCGTGAGCGAGTGGAGCGAGCGAACGCGTTAATGAGCGAGATTATTAATCACCGATTAACATAAGAGTTGGTTACAAGACTTTTCCGTCAATCGTACGTTTATTAAAATCCATCAAAAATATTTATTACTTTTGACATTTCAGATACATTTGACGTTTAGTACGTATGCTCGTACGTATGGTTGCCGATGTCGGAGCAATTTTGCGGCAATTAAAATACTTGGCGGTTGGAAATCCACCTGTGTTGCCGAAGGATACATTGAGAACTCGATAGGTATAAAATACAAACTGCCACAAAGATATTGAGCGGTGCGTTTTCTAATGTAAATATTTATATTAATAAATCCACAGAATAATTTAACTTTTAGTTTTGACATTTCAGATACATTTGACGTTTAGTACGTATGGTTGCCTATATAAAATCATTGCGAAAACGGGTCTATTAATGCATGATTTTTTAGACAAAATCATGCATTAATGAGTCGATATATAAACGATTGACGGAAAAGTAATTTAATTTTCTAACTTTTGTTTAAATTAAATATGACAGCTTCGTATTATCGTAGCAACCCAATTTAGCTGCTGACATTTTGAAATGTGATTGACTGTCCTTATGTTCTTTTGAAATTGTAAAAGTTCTTGCTAAGTATAGAAAAAAATATTGTATTATACACGACGATACAGTTATTTCTATCCACTCTTGAATCATTAACGTCTCGACTTCGTCTCGACGTTAAACGATTCACTCGTGGATAAAATTTAACTTTATCGTCTTGTATAATAAATTACTATTTTTCACGTGTTAAAAAAAATAAACTTCGCGTATCTATAGCGATGCATAAATGTCACGGTTTTTTGACGGCTGTAGAAAAACACATTTTCATTGTGACAATTACAATAAAACTGTCAGAATACGGTACGCCAATGGTTCGATCCGGCGCATCTGACGTCACAGTTTCGTGAAGCCGCTAGTAATGAACAGTCGCTGCTTGCGCGTCACTGCGGTAGTGTTTTGTTACATGTTGTATTGTATTGATGTGTCAATCTGTTTTTGATTATAGTGTAACTGCAATAAAGTGTTCGCTTGTCCATCGGGGCGTTCTTTATTTCACTGCTAATACTGCTAATAGGTTACGGGCCCAGGATCACATATGCCCAAGGGTGGACGTTTTTAACCTAAAAAGTAAGTAAAAACCGCGAACTCAAAAAAACAGTGCCGAGCCGTGATTCATATTGACTTGTGTGCCGGAAGAAATCGTTTTGTCCAAATATGAATGGTGTAAACGTTACTCGTATTGAAACTTTGAACAAAGACAATTACGACACATGGAAAATTCAAATGGAGGCATTGCTGGTCGAAACCGATGCGTGGGGCTACGTCAACGGCGACATTGCAAGACCAACTTCGGCGGGGAGCGATGGTGCAAGCGGCCGTTCAGCCGACGCTGCAGCGGCCTGGGACATATGCGACAAGAAAGCAAAATCCGACTTCATTTTGTCGATCTCTCCATCAGAACTGAAGCAAATAAAAGGTTGTGCAACGTCTCGCGATGTGTGGTTGAAATTAGAAACCATTTACCAGTCCAAAGGTCCAGCCCGGAAGGCGACGTTATTAAAACAGCTGACCCTGCAGCGAATGCAAGAAGGCAGTGACGTGCGTGAGTATCTAAACAGCTTCTTTGACGCGGTAGATAAACTGGCCGATATGGAAATCGAAATTAATTCGGACTTATTAGCCATCATGTTGCTGTATAGTTTGCCGTCAAGCTATGAAAATTTTCGCTGTGCTATCGAATCTAGGGACGAACTGCCGAAACCGGAAGTGCTTCGCGTAAAAATCGTAGAAGAAAGCGACGCGCGGGAAAACAAAGCGTGCAACGCGGCCGCGGGGCAGGGAGCGATGTTCGCGAAGAAAAAATCCCACCAGTGGAGGCGTCAATCTAATAATTCTCCGGAAACAAACGTTGAAACGAAGAAAAACTCTTCTGAAACTTTCAAATTTCGGTGTCACAAATGTAGAAAAATCGGCCACAAGGCATCGGAGTGTAAAAGTAAAGTGAAAAACGCGCAATCATCTGCGAAATGCGATACAGACTCTCAACGAGTATGCCTACGCGTTGGAGCATCACGAACCGATTCAAAGAACAAAGAACGCAAATGGTGTCTCGACAGTGGCGCGACGTCCCACTTGTGCAATAATCTCGAAGATTTCGTGGAAATCAGTGACTCTGTACGCGATAATCTGACTCTTGCGAATAGTGCGTCGACGGAAATTGTTGCCAAAGGCAGTGCATCGTTCGTAGCTGATGCTTTTGGCGAAATAAAATACGTTAAGCTGAGCAACGCGTTACACGTACCCGATCTGCGTACGAATCTGTTATCGGTTGGAAAAATTACCTCGAATGGTTTTGATGTTCTATTCAAAGAAGAATGTGCTCTTGTACTGAATAAAAGGGCGAAGTTAAACTTGTTGCTGAACGCGTAGGGGATTTGTATTACATAGGAGAGAGTTCGAACGTGAACTATCTAAAAGATTCAGCGTTTACGTGTCAAACCGGTTCGGGAAATCTAATGTCATGGCATCGACGCTTAGGGCATTTAAACGCGAAAGACGTTCTATTATGCAAACGTAAAGGTTACATTCCAGGCCACGACTTCAAAGCTGATGAAGACTGCAACCTTGAATGCGAGGTGTGCTACAAAGGAAAAATGACCAGGCTTCCTTTTCCCAAGAAATCCGAGAGGAAGACCGAAGCTTTGGAAATTATCCACACTGACGTTTGCGGTCCTATGCGAATCGAATCCAATGGAAAAGCCAGATACTACGTCGAATTCATCGATGACCATTCTCGTTATTGTTTTGTTTATTTCATTAGGCACAAGAACGAAGTCATCCAAAAGACGAAGGAATTTCTGAAACTTGTCGAAAATCAGCAAGGACGAAAAGTAAAATGTTTCCAGTCTGACAACGGAACCGAATACACAAGCAAAGAATTCGATGACCTATTGAAAAGTCAGGGAATTACACGAAGATTAACCAGTCCATACTGTCCAGAGCAAAATGGAATTGCGGAGAGGAAAAACCGTACTCTACTGGACACTGCACGTTGTTTATTGATCCAATCCGGCTTACCGACCTCGTTTTGGGCTGAAGCGGTGAACACGGCAAATTACATTCGTAATCGATGTCCTACAAGGAAGCTGAACCTGAGGACGAGCCACCTGAGCCTGAGGAAAGTGTTATCAGACGTGGACCCGGAAGACCAAAATTGGTGAGGAGTGGATCAAAGGGAAGACCACGAAAAGTATACAACACGATTCCCGAGGAAGCGGAGACAGCAGAAATTGCAGAACAGGCGTTTTTGGCCGAGATACCCATGAATCATGTCATAAACGGACCGGATGCTGCAGAATGGTATCAAGCAATGGCTATCGAAGTAAAATCTATCATCAAAAATGACACTTGGGAACTTGTGGACCGTCCTCCAGACCAAGATGTAATAGGCAGCAGAATCGTACTACGAAACAAGTATCGTGCTGATGGAACGCTCGAGCGAAGGAAGGCTCGACTGGTTGCACAAGGCTTTAGTCAACGGCCTGGTATTCACTTCAACGAAACATTTGCTCCAGTCGCACGTTTAAGTTCTGTAAGATTGGTTACGGCTTTAGCAGCTCGATGTGGAATGAAGATACACCAGCTTGATGTGACTTGCGCTTACTTGAACGGTGATATCGAAGAAGTCATTTACATGGAACCACCAAAACAACTTAGAGTAATCCTAGAAACCATCGTGGAAAATCAATCCGATGATTCTGAAGTTGGAAGAAAAGCAGCCAAGATGCTCAAGGAACTCGGACAAGGTGAGAAAGTATGTTTACTTAAGAAATCTCTCTATGGCTTGAAACAAGCTGGTAGAAGTTGGCATGCCAAGCTGAATCAAGTACTACTGAGCTGCGGTGCAAATCCTACCAACGCTGATCCTTGTGTATACCGCATGGGAAAAGGGGAAGATTTGACCTTGATTGTGATATATGTCGACGACATATTGGTATCATCTAAACAAGATAAAACTATCAACGAACTGAAACGAAAATTGTCCAGCGAATTTGAACTGCGAGACCTTGGAAATATTGGTCACTGCTTGGGAATTGAATTTTCTCGATCAGGAAACAAGATAAGACTTCATCAGAGAGGTTATATATCTGAAATTCTAGCCCGATTTGGTATGTCAGAAGCCAAACCTGTATCTACTCCCATGGACATCAACGTCAAACTCACAAAACCGACGGAGGAAGCCACTGAAGAAGAGAAGAGGCTCCCGTACAGGGAACTGATAGGCGCTCTTACCTATCTGGCAATGGCTACCCGGCCTGACATATGCTTTGCAGTTAGTTTTCTCGGACAGTTCAATAATTGCTACAGGAATATACATTGGACTGCTGCTAAGCGGATACTTCGTTATCTGAAAGGTACAGAGGGATTAGGAATCCTTTACGAACCTGACAACCAGGGAATAAGAGGCTACGTGGATGCCGATTGGGGAAACTGCATTGATGACAGGCGCTCTTATACTGGATATTCGTTTATTCTATCCTCTGGAGCTATATCATGGGATGCTAGGAAGCAAAGAACTGTCGCCCTTTCGTCTACTGAAGCGGAGTACATGGGATTGACGGAAGCTGCTAAGGAAGCCTTATATTTGAAGAATTTTGTAACAGAACTTGGTTTTTCCCACCTAGCTGATGTGGAGATATACAACGATAATCTGAGTGCCCTCAAGTTAGCGAGCAACCCAACCTTTCATGGCAGAAGCAAGCATATAGACATCAGGTACCACTTCATACGAGAAGCTATTCGGAATGGTCCCCTGAGAGTTTTACATGTCAAGACGGAAGATATGGCAGCTGACGTGCTTACGAAGTGTTTACCTAGACCTAAACATTTGAAATGCCTGGAGATGATGAACATTTGGAATCACCATGGAAAAGATAAGTCATCCGCTGCGTATCGAGGGGAAGTGTCAGAATACGGTACGCCAATGGTTCGATCCGGCGCATCTGACGTCACAGTTTCGTGAAGCCGCTAGTAATGAACAGTCGCTGCTTGCGCGTCACTGCGGTAGTGTTTTGTTACATGTTGTATTGTATTGATGTGTCAATCTGTTTTTGATTATAGTGTAACTGCAATAAAGTGTTCGCTTGTCCATCGGGGCGTTCTTTATTTCACTGCTAATACTGCTAATAAAAACAAAAGTCAAAGTTAACAAATTGTGACATGTCAACTAATCTCCATTTCCTATCAAATACAAGTACTCAACTCATACAACCTTAATCAAAGATACTATTATTGATAAACTCCTTTAAATGTTTTAATAAGAGAAGTTCCTCCAATTGTCAGTACATTTCTGTTATCCAATAATTGAACAAATAATTCAAGAATCAGTTATAACAGATTGTAAATCATTCTTGTCAACAAATTGTCCTTTATTTCAAATATTGTCTGAAGAAGCTAACGATGTTTAGCGAATCGTTACAAAAAAAAACTTTTTACATGGTTTTAACAATACAATTTTAAAGTGTCTTGACTAAAATGTTTTCTTAGTATCACATTGCTAAACCGATTACATTAGCTGAAATCTTTCTCTGAGTATGCAAGATGGGTGAGAGGTTTCTGGTAGATGTGTGAACCCTTCATGGTGTGGACATAATTGCTAGTGACTACTCATTAACCTTGCAAGAAACTTAAAAAAAAGATATATTTCAAAAAGTTTAAAAACAAATGATCCAAACATCAACAAGAATTCAGAACAATTGAAATGTTATACTTAACAAATATTAAGAATAAAGTTTCCTTCTTTATTATTTTGTACGTTTGATATTCGAATCATTTGTCATTTTTTTTAAGATACTTGTATTTTTCACGTTGAACACAAATTTTTAAATTTTTTAACACTAATTTCGATTCACGTAAGTTTTTTGTTGCTAAGTAAGCGACACTGATTTTTGACAGTATATTCTTACCGTATCTGATAATAAGTTAATCTGAAGCGTAATGCACAGGGCGGTAAAAAAATTAAAACAGAGGAAATTCTTTTTTGGAGTAGGTGGCTGTGACTTCATATTTTACACCTTCTCTCAATTCTAAGCAACTTTTCTGAATAACATTTTTGTCTATTTTGAATAATAAGGGTACTTTATTCTTATGTCATTTTCATATTTTTGAACCTCCCCCGTATACGAAAGGAGCTATTTAAATTTTAGCAAGTTTATTTTGAATTTTAGAAAATTTTATCAAAAACAAAATTTTCTAATAAATGCACATTTAAAAAGTTGCCTCTTTGTTACCCATTATTCTGATCACGCTGTATATTGGTTCTAAATGGGATATACTATAATGAAAACTTCATTTTTTTAATATAGAGTATTTTCATCAACAATAGTAACAAGACGATAAAGTTAAATTTTATCCACGAGTGAATCGTTTAATGTCGAGACGTTAATGATTCAAGAGTGGATAGAAATAACTTTATCGTCGTGTATAATACAATATTTTTTTCTATAGCAAGAACTTTAACAATTTCAAAAGAAAATAGAGACAGTCCATGACATTTCAAAATGTCAGTAGCTAGATTGGGTTGCAACGATAATACGAAGCTGTCATATTTAATTTAAACAAAAGTTAGAAAATTAAATTACTTTATCTGTCCTTGACGTTAAAGTGCTACTTTATCTACCCGTCCTGTTAAAGTAAAACTTGACATTTTGTTTTGAGTTCATAAAAGCACACTTTAACATGTGCTATAGAAAAAAAAATAAATCACAAAAAATAATAATAATAAAAATCCTAAAAAGTGACATACATTTTTGTTTCACAAATAAATGTTATCTTTATGAATAAAGAGTTTAATCATCATCAATGGACAAATCTTATTCGCTTTCTGAAGAATCAAGTGTTGAATTGGGGTCAGCCTGCATTAACAGTTCTATTGTTTCTGGTAAAAATGCTTATACCGTTCTTTTTTTTATCTGCTTCATACTGCTTATCAGTGGGTCTGAACTTAATAACAATCTATTGTATACAACCAAAAATATTTGTTCCGGGCCTCTGCCATCTCTTCTGATAACTGTCCTATTGGCAACACAGCATTTTCAATTGCAACAAAATTTTGTGCATGGTTGGAGTCATCGGATGCCATGCATATAACTCAACGTACAATTCCAATGCCTAATTTTCATATTTGTTTGTGTTTATTTTATGCCCTCTTGAGATAGCCTCCAATATAACCTTCAATCTATATATTAATTCATAACTTATTCCTGTAATCTCAGCAGCTAATTGTGGATTTTTGAAAAATCTGCTGGTGTTACCATCATTGGTATTTCCGAAGTTGGATTTTGGCATGTCTACTAATAAGCCAGTTTCTTTTCAAAATCTTTCTTGGCTATGCAATTTTCTTTGCTCTTCCATTAACTTTTCTTCTTCAGTTCTTTTCTCTCTATATTTTTAAACTGGCAACTTATACACCAAAGAGAAGCTGCATGGCTCAGATGGGTAAGCGCCAGGCTTGCATTAAGCAAGTCCTCGGTTCGAATCCCGCTGGGGTCGGAATTTTTCCGTATCCTTGGCGATTAGAATCGGGCTCGGTGAGACCATTCACAGTTGGGCACCAAATTAACTGTGCTCTACTCAGAACCACCGACCTAAGAGATAGAGTAACAAGGTCAACACATCACCAAGACACACAACTCACACAATGGTTGCAGCCTCTACACCGCAAGGTAAATGCGGTTACAGATTATATATACATACATACATACAACTTATACGCCAAATGCAAAATACGATAGCTGTAGAACATGTTTAATTTTTTCTGTTTAGATTATTAAAATCTTTTGCTCTACAAATATAGCACCGACTGTTCGATTGGGTACCAGTGTTGCAGAGTTACAAATTTTCCCATCAACCATGGTCATCTTGAAAATGTATTCAAACAAGAATTTACTTCAGTGGTGACTAGTGTCTTAGCTGATTATTCTGCGTAACTAATTTTTTCGTTAGTCACATCCGTAGATTCCCTTAAAAATCTAAACCTTATTGGTCGACAATATCTTGTAGAAGACGGTGTTGGGTTCTGCCAAACAATTTTTTTGTTTTCCTTACCACAAACTATTTGTAATAGAACAAAAGAGCTCATAAATATATTTGCATCTGATTCGGCATCATCATCAAATGTCTGTTTATATTTGGTTTGTTGAGAACCATCACAGCCCCACTTACAAATGATTTTCAAAGAGTTTCTTTCTTTTTCATTTAATGTAGTTAGGACTTCATCCAAGGAAATTGATAGGCACATAACGGTATTGTCAATTAGACTTTGTAAACTACTTTTTGCGCAGGTACTTGTGACCTGTAGGCATTCTTTGGGTAGATAGCATTCCTGTTTCGCCTTTAACAATAGATCAGCAGAGTTAAGCAACGCTGTTGGCGGAGTACGGAATAAAATAAAACTAAAAAAATAAAAAATAAAATAAAATTATAGCACTGATAAAATTCCTTGTTCGTGTTTCTTATAATTTCATACTGCCACTTGGTTAAATCAATGGTTAGAGCATTGGACTGCGGTGCGGAAGTCTGTAGTTCAAATCCCAGATCGATGCCTGGCGGCCGGCCTACCCAGTGGCTTTAAATAATTGGGGACCTGCGTTTGAAAGAACAAGGGGTAATAATGCGGTTGTCTAATTAGTGATGCTCACCACATCACCACGTGTCATGAATTTGACACGCGACAGCCAGATGTGATAGCGAGGATACGGAAGCTCTGACCTTCCGCTTTGCAGGCCAAGCTCCTTCACTGGGTGTTAGTGCCTCACCATTATTATCATTACTTGGTTAAATCGGCCTCTACAAACATTGCTAGTGGTTGGGCAAACTCTTTTTGATTAATTTTAGTATACGCTTTTCTGTATTTTCCTGCACGAGTTGGAGAACTTGCGATTTCCCTGAGGATTTTCGAAGCGTCTCTTTTTCCATGTGTTCGTAAGATTGTTTGGGCAGCGTGAACAATTACTTCATTGCCTACAGTGGAGCAAATTTCCTTGGTTTTTCTTCGTTTGTTTCGTTCACTTAGTTCTTCAAATGATTTCGAAGGTCGACTCGGTCGAGTTTGTTTTTCTATTGGAATTTCGAAGGCTCCTAACCAAGACTGATTACTTTTCAGGAATACTTCTTCCTTTCTATGCGCTTTCAACCATCTTTCTTTTATTTTTGATTTAAAAGAGGACAATCTTTTTTTAAAACTCCTATTATCTTCGGTGTTACCATAACATGGCAATAGATAACTTTCCAAATGATTCAATTTTTTATCAATATTTGGGAAATGCTGTTGCATTTGCCCAAACAGATATCTTAAAGTCACCAGTTTAACACCTCATGTACTCGGTACTCCTAAAGCAAGCAGAAACAGGCATTATTTACACTAGTAATAAAAATAGCAATATTTTTTGTTGTCGCTATAAAATATTTTTTATTTTTATTTTTTTATTTTATTTTCATGAAAAACTTACAGCTAGTATACATAAATAAATATAATCAGTCATAACTATTAGCCATTTTACAGTTTTCGCCTATAGTTAATGATGTAATAATTTTCGGCAACACAATTTGCAAAAAAATAGAAAAATTAAAAAAGAGATATCAAACTTAAATTGTTAGTTACTCTATAAGACATACTAGATTAAGATTAAGAGCCACAGCACTCTGATGATATTCGCCTTTTTACCGTAGCAGAATTCGTGAAGAACAAATCAAAATCAAAATGTTTGTTTATTTTGTTAAATTTTTCGCTAGCTCTGTGGATGAAAGAGTTTTGCCTATCGCTTGTTCGTACACTGGGCGTTTACAGAAGTATTGGATTCCTTGTTATGAATACTGGAGTACATAGAAATATTTTGCTTAATAATTGAGGACAATCTATGGAGCCGTTTGCAATATTCATTAAACAAGTAATATCAGTGACGTCCCTGCATATTGAGAGAGGTAGAATATGATGTCGCTTACACCTTGACAAATAATCAGAATCACTAGCTCAACTTTTAAATTCGATAAAGCGTAAAAACCTCTTTTGGATATTTTCAATGCGGGAAATATAGATTTCGTATCGAGGATTCCATATTTGCGAACAGTATTCGAGAAGGCTGCGTACATAAGCACAGTAAAGAATTTTTATAGTTTTGACTTGAGAAAAGTCAGCACATGATCTCATGATAAAGCCCAGTGGTTTTGATGCTTTTGAGACAATGTGATCAATGTGCCTGTCAAATAATAATTTTGAATCGTGGACTACACCTAAGTATTTAATGAATTCAACTAGTTGATAAGTTGGCCTTTGAGATAATAGTTAAAATTTAGAAAGTTAATTTTTCTAGTAAAAGTTATACAGTAGCATTTTGACACATTAAGGTCAAGCTTATTATTGAGACAATATTGATCTAGCCTGAATAAATCACTTTGAAGGGCAGCTGCATCCGAGGCATTATCTATACGTTTTAAAATTTTCATATCATCTGCAAATAATATACATTTGGAGAAAAGAAAGCATTTTCCTATGTCCAAAATAAATAGAATATAGAGTAAAGTAGAGTTCCTATATAGTATCAGAGTTGAGACGACGCAAATGTCAGCCACCATTACTGTTCCAAAAATAAATGATAACGTACAAGGCCAGAGTTGTCTTTCTTAGTATGTGTTACCTATGAATTTAATTACTTGCCACTTTGACAATGTCAAAACAAGGTTAATTTAAAGCGTTTATGAAAACTACTCTGTTAGGTATCTAGTACGGATCCTAGTATATAAGTAATCTTTGAGAAAGAGTTGAGACAAGGTCAACGAAGTAGGTACAGCATTTGATTTTAGTTTTCGTTTGCCACCCAGACGCACTTTTTTGCACCGAGTCTGGTTCTACTTGTGAGTGTTCAGTTTATATTTTTAAACTATTCAGCTCTCGTTTTTAGGAATTTGTGTCAATGGATATAAAGCCCCGTTCAAATCTACTATTGAAATGAAAAATGCAACAAACCGTATTTCAAAAACTGTAAAAAAATAATTATTTAGGTAACTAATTTTTAAGTAAATTCCATATACATACTTACAACTTTGCAAGATATGCTATTTAAAGAACTATTGTCAGGTAGAAATGGAACACATACCTACATATTAATACATTTGCATCCATCAGTGTTAGACCTAAAGTCAAATAAAAATTTGTCAAATGTGACATTCTCAGAACTGGTTTCTACAGTAACTATATTTCAGACAAAACTGCGCATGCGCAGTGGATCACAACCAATCAGCATCTATTCCCGACTTGTCTCAACTCTTATAATATTTAGGAACTCTAGAGTAAAGGGCTCATTAAAGACCCTTGCGGAACTCCTGAAGGGACTGTTTTGTACCCAGATGT